>JAMKPZ010002172.1:0-75984 GCA_024699675.1 Amphibolis antarctica
AAAAAAAATCTGCTTTTGTGGGCTACAGCTCCAGATCCATCTCTTCTCTCGTTATCATCGTTGTCTAAACTTTAGAAAATAGTGGTCTACACCAACACCATCTTGTCACGTAAACCACTGCGCAAGCATGTGCTTGTCCACACGACCAACACCTTTCCGCGTACCGCGGCACCGCCTGGTCTTCAAGACTTTTGCTTTTCCTTTCCTTCTTTGTATTGATAAAAATAATAATATTTTTACTATTAAAGTGATAATTTAATAATTATTAGATTTTTTAAATGCTAAATTATTAAATTTAAATATTTGATTTAAAAAAAAATATTATTTAAATTTTTTATAAATTCACAACTGTCTTCGTAATTTTAATATTTGTAAAAATATTTTTATTTTTATTAAAAAAATCACCTTGATATTTTAGAATATCATCGCTGGTTTCTCTCCTGCACCAACTTTTTTTGTTCTTATGCGATGCTCGATTTCTGTGCCTTCCTCGGCCCCTCTTGTGACGTAAACTCGTCGATTTTTGTCCAGCCTTACATGATATTTACGTTTTTTTAATCATTATTTAAAAATAATTTTACTCTATTATTAAAATTGTTAACTTTAACATCATAAGTTTTATTTAAAAAATCTTTTACTTAATTACTAAGATATTACTTTAATGATTATTACATGACATTTACATTTTTTAAAATTCACTTGATTTTAGTGAACGATGGGAAGAGATTTTTTTTCCTTTCTTCGTAAACTTTTATATGTTATTATTAATATATAAATTATCGTACATAAATTCTTAACTCAAAATTTATTACGTATCTTATGATTATTTGATTGATTCATTATATACCATCACAATATATAATAAATATAATTAAAAAAGTTTACAACTTTTCACCTGGTTTTGTCCTTCACAGCAATTTCAAGATATTTTGACAATAAAACAATATATTGTCTAAGCTACGTGTCTTCGGCACCTCTCGCTCGCTCATCGCAAGCTAAGATGACGAATGACAGGACCACCTCTGGGTTCGTCCATACCCACCGACGACCCGTGCGTTACTTCCGGTCCCTACTGTGGCAAGGGTTTTAAATTGTCAAATATTGTTTTAAATAAATATTTTTGTCAAACTGGGAACGAGGTTTTTTACCATTTCTTTTTCTTCGTCACCCTTTAAACATAAAAATCAAGAAATTATTTTTGTATGGTTCATGAAAATTTGAGAGAACGATTTTTTTTTTTTTACAACCCCAATGGTACTTTTTCTACGAAAGCTGCATTCGTCAAATATGTTTTTTTTTTTTCTTCCAACAAAGATGTCGGAATAGAATCGATTGACGAATTTGGTTTACTTGCAATTGATTGTCATGATTGATGATAGCACGCAATAGCTACAGTTTTTCTTGCAGTCGACTCCACCAGGTTACGATTTGTTTAATATATAAAATTAGATAAGGTAAAATTTATATTTTTAAAAAATTATATAATTTATGATATAAATATTTTAATATAAATTATTAAAATTATTTAATAAATATTATTATAAATCATTATGATGTATAAAGAAAAATAAAAATACATGGTAAAATATTTTAAACAAACAGAGATAAAATAGCTGCAAGTGTCGAACAGAAACTAATCTTACGAAAGATTTTGTGACGCAATGGGGAAACACAAATGACGTGTACCCATATGCATAAGATCCCTTTTGAAACATTCATCGATTCATCGGTTATTCATCAACACAGCACAATTCGGCTTTTAAGCATCAAACTATTAAAATTGTAAGCTCCACATGTTCCCGTTCCAAGGGGACAAAAAAAAAAAAAACACATCCAGTTACGTAGGAAAGTTCAATGAAATTCATCTATAACTTGAAAGCACAGAACCACCTGCCCAGTTAGCGTATTGCCAGCTCTTATGTTTGGAGCTTACGGGTTTGCCGCGGGTGTCCTATCAGTTTGCCGCGGCCAACGATTTCAAGTTAGCAGAGGAGGAGGCTCTGCTCTTTTACAACATAGAGATTCGCCCGAGATTGGACGTAGATAGCTCTACTTTGTCATTTAACATGTCCAACATCCTGAAAGTATGTTGTGCTGTTTCCTTTTTTACATCCATAAACACACGTACTCCCAGCTTGTGAACCTTGATTTTGTTTATTTATGCATCAATTATCCTTTCCACATGGGTATGCAACTTCCCCACCAAAAGCTCGAATGGTTAGGAAAAGCAATGGCTGAAACATGGAAAGCAGATCTCTTCCTCACAACTGATTTTGTTCATTATCAGGCTGCTGATGATGAATTGCCGCATGCAACCGGTGTTGTTCACGTAGGTAAAGAATGGTCAAAAGACATACGAGAAGGACAAGAATTGTGGCGTTACTCTCATCCATGAGCACATTTTCTACCCAAGCTTCAACTTGAGGGAAAATCTGAGGGAGTGAATCAATGAGGTCAACCTGAAATTAAATCACAGAAGCACATCAGTGGGAATTTGTTATATTTGTAACATAGAGCCTGGAGAAAATTGTGGGAGTCGAGTTAAAAGTGTGAGCACATGCAAACATACAGGTGCATGCACATAAGCACATGCAAGTGCCATAAGCACACACAGGTGCATGCACTTATCATATGCAGACATGATGCTAAGCATGAAAAAGAATGTTGCCGGTGGAGACATGAGGCTCAAGCCTAACAAGAGGATTTGGGGCAAGTTCAGGAACACCTACGGACATGAGATCATTATTTCTTGGATTTGCGAGATTTATGAGCAACTTTTCACATTTCATGAAAATTACATATGGTTCAAAACCTGCATGCCCCTCACATGCTTTCTAATATGAATTGGAAGTACACCAGTCTAAGATTTGGCAAAAAAAAAAGAGTCTAATATTTAACACATCTCTTGTAGGTTTATCATCCCAAGGCTCTCATAGCATTGTCTTGTTCTCAACATGATGAGATAGCTCACACTTAGCAAATCTAGCATTGTGGATGGCAACCACAACAGTCACTCCCAACCAAGCCTACTCCCATCTAGCTTAACCTACTTATTGCTCTTTAGAAGGGCAAATAATCTAACCACTCCTCATCCTGATTGGCATTTTATTTCCTATTATTGTCTTTCTCCAATGTGTAGTCTCACCATGTCCATAGCTTTTAAGTCTATTTCCAAGAACTACAAAGATGTTATGGTCGAAATATAGACATTTCTATCCCATGACATGTATGGCATGGTAGCTCATCTTGTAGAAATCAACATGGTTGTAGGACCCACACAATCAAATACAAACAATATGGAATTGTTTATAAATACAATGCTTGATTGGTAGCTTAAGGCTTTATGTATACTTTTGAGGTTCACCATGTTAAAGCCGTTTTCTGCTACACCTGATCTGAATTCTATACGTGTTATCTATTGCCATCAAGTAATGGTGGGAGTTGGGCGAGCTATACATCTCCACCTAGCTTTTATGTGCACTCACCTTCTATTTAAATGGTTTGTACAACAAATTTGTTCAATTCTTTAGCCCTCTATACATCTAGTACATACATGTATGTAACATAAATATGCATTATATGTTAGCCTAGCACCTCTGGCATATCAATATCCAAGTATTTCATAAGTTGCAATTTCTGTTTCCATCCTCAGCCTGTGTCCATGCTTCATTTATGTAATGCTGAAGAATAAGCAACGTAATAGATTGGACAAATGGGGCATGTGATTTAACCTATACCATTTAGACAGCAACAAGTGAGAACAGAGTCGTTCTTGACCCAAATATTGGGGTCAAGGCATCCATTATTGTTGTTGCATGTGGACATTTAAGGATACCTATACCATTTAGACAGCAACAAGTGAGAAAAGAGTCGTTCTTGACCCATATATTGAGGTCAAGGCATCCATTATTGTTGTTACATGTGGACATTTAAGGATAATAGACTTACATCAGGTCTAACACGAAAAACACTAAATATCGAAAGAAACACAGTAAAAATAAGTAATGCAACTGAAAAAGAACATTACCAAAAAACTGTCGACATAGTTCTTTCTGATCCACAAGCTTGTAAGTGCAAGAGTAACAGGCAACTTTGCAGCAGGATCATTCTCAAGAGCCTGATCATAATACCTTTTTGCTAAATGTAGATCATATGGGAGGCCTTGGCCACGTTCATGCATGAAACCAAGGTTGAACATTGCCTGAGCATTGGATTGAGATTGAGCATGCATATAAGCCTCTGCAGCACGTTCATAGTCTCTCTCAGTTCCCTAAAATGGAAGGAAATGTGTCAAAAAAGGAGTTTCAAGATAGGATCACATCGTTACCATTCTCTGAATCCTGTTTGACTAGAGAGAAAGATATAAATCTAGTTCTGACAAATAAAAAGCTGTTGCAGCCATGGATAACAATGCTAGATTTCATCTAAATTATCAAATGGCCATATTGATTCTTCAAATGGAATTTACACAAATTGACACGAACGTACCCATGAATCTCAAGTTAAAATTTTACAAGGCGAACAAATCAAGTGCCTAACATATGGTAAGACAACCTAGAAATACATTTCACACTTCACATAAGTGGTTTATGTAACTGCAGTTCTAAGAAACTAACTCCACCTTGCATCAAATATGCACTTGAATGCAGCATAAATCATAAATTGTCTGCAGTCTGCACATGGGTCATCTCAGTCAATCTTCTATGACTTTCTTATTTGCTCTCTGATACTTTCTGATCATTATTTTGCATCAATAAATAGTATTAGTTACTACCCCTGTATCATAAATTCTTCACTGATTAGTTATATATCATAAAAGATATGCCAGAAATGATACTGACAAAGGTATCATGGAAGGTCTTGATGTTTTACGTAATAGATTAAATAACTGTGGTTATGGTGGTGGTTCTCATGAGCTCGAAGACTACTCTGGTAGTGGCACTGATTGGTCAAGAAGAACAACATCTCTATATGATCCACCTTCAAACCAGGCAAGTGGACAAGGCCAATGGGCATAAGACTTGGCCTCTATTTTCTATTTTCCTCTACCAATCACCCAAGGCCAAGAGCAGGATCCATGTTACCTCAACCTCTGTATCAACCTCCCTACCAAGCAATCATCTTAGCAGCCACCATACCAAGAGGAGGATGTCTATGTAACTGCTATTCTGACTCAGAAATATTCCACTATAGGTGTTCCACTCAATTTTCCAAAAAGCCAATATCATAGACATATCATTAAGTATTGAAACTATTATACTTATATGTCGTGGGAGAGTCTGATGAGAGCCAACATGGATAATAATATGAAGAAGCAAGTTACCTGGTAGTGAGGATAGAGTTTAGTTACAATTATTTCCACGGTAATTTAGAACATTTCCATTATAATTTAAATAGTTTATTGTACTTCACTACTCTAGTTCTTAGTATAATGTGTTTTTAATTTCATAAATATGTAGAAAAAATTTCCAATATTTCCAAATGCATATTTTCGATTACTTTAGCTTGTCTTAAAATTTCAAGATGAAATTCATATTTTTGGGTCAGTTTCTTTAGACTTTTGTGACTTAGCCAAACTTCTACAGCATTTCTCAACATGTTTCCTTTTCCCATCAGACCAAAGTATAACATTAAACTAATGTTGAATTCCTTGATCTGACTTTACCATTCTCTACCTAAATAATGCTCCCTGCTTTGGATGTTATCTTAGGATTCAACTCCAACTTTAGTTCCACATAAATTCCTAATGTCATTATTACTACATAAATTTTAATGTATAAATTTTTACCATATTAATTACTATGTAGTTCCAATTCTGTTTGTGAAAATAGTTCCAACTTCAACTCTATCCAATTTCCAAAAATAACTAAAGCTCTCTTCAAACGAGACCATAGATCTATTCTTTCATTTGCTAAAAGATTTCTAATTCTAGTGGTTTTCCCAATATGTTATATTTATTTGATCACGAGTCTTGACCTAATCAAAGAGCTGCAAGATTTTGTAGTTAAATATTTAGAACAAACCAACTTTGAATAAGCACACACACTAGCATGTGCCTTTAGTTAGCATCAATAAGTAAAAAATGTTTTAGTAAGTGGTAACACCAACTAAGCTAAGTGATCTCATATCACCAGCCTACAATTAATATTAAGAACTTAAAAATTAAAGTATGGCAGGCATTCATCTTTCTCTTCCCTCCTCTTTTCTTCCAAACCTTGACAACCACCACCCTCATCCCCCTTCCCACCATCGCCAATGTCATGCCAGTAAAAAGATATTCAAAAAACAAAATCCAAATTGATTCTGAATTCATTTAAAGGAAAAAACTGAATCTGATATCCGATAAACCAAATTCAAACTCTGATTGATATTCAAAAATATCCAAATGAAATTCAAATATGTATCTTATCTATTGATTAAAATCCAATATGAATCCATTTAGCTATTATTGGGATATCCACCAATCCAAATCGTTTAATCAGTACTTGGATATCCACCAATCTGAATATTATATATATGTATGTATATTTACCATCATGTCATATATATACAAAACAAAAAGGGTACAATTTTATAATATGTTTTAAAGATAACATATTTAAAAATAAAATTCACATTTAATTTATTATAATATTCGAATTTGGAAATTCGAATTCAGATTATCTAGGTTCAGTTTTTAGATTCAGATATTATCCAAATTTGAATAAATCCATCAAATCATATTCAAATATTCAAATAACTATATAACTATTAATTGAATGAATATTTGAATCACAAATCATTCACATATTAAACAGACTCATATTTGGACACAATCTATCTCAATCTGCTTCATTTACACCCTTACCGCCACTAGGTCCACTACCACCACACCTTCAAATTCTCCACCATTGTATGCACATTCCGCCCTTTCTAATATAGACAATCCTCAAATATCTCAAGGGAAAACCTTAGAGACACAATCACCCTTCTTACCCTACTCTCTTTTTCTTTTTTTATTTAGCATTGCAATTGAAGAACAGAAGAAAGGAGAGGAGATGGAGAACCACAAAGGTTGGGAAAAAATTGTAGGATTTTCTTTTGATCCTAATCAATAATTTTATCCAACAGGAAAGAATCCATTCATTTTATGTTGTCACTCAGGTGTCACCACTAGAAACATTAACAAAAAGTACTGATAAATATATTAATGTGCATATCTTTAGAAAAAAAATTGTGTTGTAATAAGATTATTCATCAAGAAAATGATATTTTCATAAATGAAAGAAATAGTCAAAAACAATCATTTAAATGAAATTATTTGTAACACCAATAGCAATGCATTCTGATAATATATGATAAAATCAGAAAAACAAACAAGGGCACTAGCTTAAAAACCTTAGAATGATCACATGTGGTCCACAAAAAGTGCATACCCGACCATAGTAATAAGCATCTCCAATCAGCAAAGCTGCATGCTCGTTGCCTTGTTCAGATGCTTGCCACCATAAAGAATGAGCATGAAGATGCCTTTCAGTATCTGTGCAATATCCTGATTCCCCCATACACATGCTATGTTCACTGTATTTATCAAGAACCCAGGCAGCATTGCTTTGTGCCACCTCGTAGCCTAACTCAGCCATTCTAGAGTATAGAAGCAGAGCTTTCCCCACGTCACCTTTTAAATAGGTCTCTAAAGCCAACCCAGATAAGGAGCTCCAAGGTCCCCATTCTGCAACTATCTTGTACAAAACAGTAGCCTGAATGAGGATCAAGAACAAGATGAGAATCACGCTAATATGCATTCAAGGCTAGAATGATGAGCTCAGAATTATATCATTAGTACTTTCTTTAATGAGAAGGAGGCTACACATTAGGCAATAAAAATTTATTGATAAATCTATACAAATTCCTGACTAAAAATAAAACCTCTCATAGATTGACCTTATTTTGCCTGAAAACCACTTCATTCCCGTGGAGCCAAATCAACCAACAAGTAGCAAGAAATATCAAGAGAAAGCCTCTCTTTGGCGCTTGACTTCTTTCCCCTAACCAAAGGTAAGAGGATGGTGAAAGATTTCCAGATGTCAGAGTCCATTCTCTTGTTGATGACAGGAGGCAGCACTGAGTACCAGACCTGGTTAGATATATGGAAATTGAATAAAAGGTGGGGAACACCATCATCAGCAAACCCACAAAGAGAACAACAGATGTCAGACATCACAACCCACTTCTTCCTTTATGATTTGGTTACAATACTACCATGGAGCAACTACATGAAAATTCCAACTTTCAGCAGGGATTCAGATTCCCAGACAAGACCATGAAAATCCCATTTGGATAAAGATTGCAGAAAATCCTGTCGGGTAATCATTGTCTTTGATGTTCCATCATAGATCAAGGATCCACATTCACCATGGAAAAGGGCTGTTGACTCCCATCTTAGATCCCTACCAACAGAAAAATAATGTCATTTAATTCTTCAGTTAAAACCCTGTCCTGGTGCCACTGATCCAGCCAGAACAGAATTCTGGAGCCATCACCCACCTTGCGCACATTTTAGAACAAACAAGAGGCCAGAGATGAAGAACTGATTTCCATAAGCAGGTATTCTTACACAACAAATATTGATCATTTTAAATTGGCCTGTCCATAGCTACTAAAAATAATAACTGTCCACAAGGCATCATTTCTCTCCCACCTCCAAATCCATATGCAAAGAAGAGCTTTATTAAACAGGTTTAGAGGTTGCAGACAAAGACCCCCTTGATGAATTGGATACCAGGCCTGTCCCCACTCCTTAATACTTTACAATGGCATTTAAGATTTTCGGTTCTAGAAATGCACATCAGTGTTGCCAATTTAGAGCAATGTATTTCTTTTCAACAATTCAATAAACTACATTAAAATTCGATTTGCAGCCCTCCAATACCAGCTGGATAATACCCTCTACGGTCACCCCAACTTAAAATACTGAAAAGGTATGGTATCAAAAGAAAACTTTAAAGAAGCACATACATAGAAAACTTGCCAAATGGCAACAAAAACACAAAATGTATATCAAATGACACATTTTTAGTTTCTACTATGCAATAATGCGAGATAATTAAAATGTTGCTACTGTTACCCCCCCCCCCCAACAATTGCTGTCTTGAAACATGGCACCAATAAGAATTTTCCAAAAAAATTGATCAAGTTTAAAAGATGTCAAATCACAAAAGACACGAGAACAATAGTTTATCTATTGAATTTCGAACAGAAGATTTTCACCATCTCAATAGACTTCTTAACTAGCAACGGTCCAGCCTACAAGTGAAACAGTCTATTTTCAGAAAGTTCCATGTGCCTCATGGGCAAGGTTCATGCAACAGATAGTTGAAGATAAGTGATTTTAATATACGTAGCTCAGAACATATGGCTTTTTCATGCTATCCAGCAAATGATGTCCTGCTTTTTGTTAGGTAGTTATCCTTCAGTTTTGGCATTTTAAATTCTTACACCATACACTATGCAAAAATCTACATAACTCAAACCTCAAATTATCAATCTTTTTTAAAATTTACTGAATTATCAATCTTGATATCAAGATTCTTGATAAATATTCTAGAGGAGAAACTTTTGTGCTTCTGATTTCTCCACTTAGAAACTAAATAAAGATAATGGCAATTTTAGTATACATACATACTTGAGAAATAGCAAATGTAGAAAGCAAAAACAAAAAGAATACCATTGCAAGATTCTTTTTGAGACCAACATCTTTTTGAAACATCTTTGCCACTTGATAGAGTGCCTTGGGATGGCCAACATTAGCTGCACTAATGAAGTATTTGCAAGCCCGTGTGACATCCTTCTTCACACCAATTCCCTTTAGATAAAGTATGCCTAAGTTATAAAAGCCGCCAGGTTCTTCATTATTTGCAGCCTTCTCAAAGTACTCTTTAGCCTGCAAATGAACAGTTAGGACCACCATCTTCTTTAAGGAAAACCTAAAACTTCTAGAAAGAAAGTGTAAACCTAGCAACTCAATTTAAATGTAAGGTAGACGCTTCCATTTTACTTTTTCTTTTTTTTTTCCTAGAAATAATTAACCCTTATTAAAAAATATAAAAACACATAAATTTAGTGCTAAATTCCAATTAAATGAAACTTAACCAAGCAATGTATTTACTACTAGGACACAGCAATATGAGTTTACTTGGATTATAGAAGTGGACTAATTAATTACTAGGATCATGCACCATATCAACTTTAGATAAAGCATTTTAGACATCTATGGTTGGTATTGTTCAATTATGCTTAGTGTAAAAGGTCATTATGTGCACTTTTACATATGTTATGGCATACATATTATGATTTTAATTGATACATTTTATATGTTTTTAAGTGAAATGGCATGACAATCTTATTTATGGAGAATGCATGTTTTTGTGGTCTAAATTGTTGTTAAATGCACTAGTTAAGCCCCATGTGTAAATAACGTTAATTAAACAACTCATATGCTAGGTATTATTTATGTTTGTAGGATGCAAATATCGAATTTTGCTAGAACTTACTTTCAAGAGGGCAACGATTAGAAAATATACTTTTGTAATGTCTTAAAAATACTTTAATATATGCATACATTGAAAATATATTGTTTAACAAATGATAAAGACATTGCAGATTTTTGAACTAGACAGATTGCCGTCATGTTCAGGCTCACAAGATTGATTTTCCAGAAACAGGGAGGCATTGTAAACCTTTTTGGGAAGCAAACCATCGACTGCTATTTTCATGTTTGATAGCTATCACGCAATAATGGCTTCTGTCGTCCCTCTCTCACCTTTTTATGTTGTAGAAGTTCTTTATATTGGATTCCCAATGCAACACTGAAGGGGTCCTTTCCTTGTTTGTGCGTTTAGCATCTGTTCTTCCACTATTCTCTTGCAAGAGGGCTCTATTGAGGAGGTTTGACCTTCATCTTCTTTCCTCCAGTTGGTGTCGTGGGTTGTGCTTGGAACCTGAAGGTGGACATCCGTAAAGGGTACTACAAGCAGGAACAGTTGTAGCATTGTAACTAGAAGGTTCAAGGGAGCAACTGATTCCTTTGAGACGTGGGTGTTAAAGACTCTGTCTGCGAGTGCCTTCATTGATTTCACCGACAGCCTTTGAAGATTCCTCCTACTAGCAAGCGTTGTGGTGAGGTGACAGCCACTACAAGGTAGCGGAGCTGGGAATGTTCAATCAAAGAAGGGTGCAACCGCTAGGAAGAGGTGAAAAGCTTCAAGGTATAATAGGAACAAGAGGAGTGACCCTTATACAAGTGTTTATATGTGTTTGCATCCTTGTATAAGACTTTGTGTGTTTGCATTTGCATTTTGTGTGTCACTAACTTTAGCATAACTTTATTTCCCTAAATATTTGGTTGTTCTCAACTGTTTTTGTGAATGAAAGTTGGTATTTTCGTTACACATTTATATATCTGTGAATGGATGGGCTTCTATTTTGTTTTCCATGTGAATATCTTGGGATTTACATTCTCTGGTTTGTTATATTTGTGGTTCTATACAGCTGCAGTTTTGGGTTCTTTTGTCTCTGTTTTAGTTAGGTGAAGCTAGCTAGCAAGATGACGTTTACAAGTAGTATTTTCTGTATAAATATTATATTTATTGTAAATACTTCCTTCGAATGAAATTCTTTACTCTTCTCCTGATGATTTAGCTAGATGGCTTATTAATAAGTGTTTGGTATCTTCGGATATACATACAAAGGCTATGTAAAGCTAAGGAAGAAGATGAGTTGATATTTCTGCATTTTCTACAGTCATTCTTTGTTTTTTTTTGTTAGACAACAATTAAATCCGTTGTCTGAGTGAGCCTTTAGACAAAAGAGTCTGTTGTCTAAACTTTTAGGCAACAAAATAAGTTCGTTGCCTCACCTGTACAATATTAATATATTTCATTTTTATTTTCTGTTGATTAGACAACGAAATAAGTTTGTTGCCTTACCTACTGTGTTTTATAATATTATGTCTTTTTTTTATTCTTGGGCGACACCTAAACATTATGGACTGTGTGGTGAGTTTAGCTCAAACACACTGATCCATGTGGAAGGTTTAGCCCAACTTTTCTGTCCTTGTGCAATTTATTTTATATTGTAATTAATATTATATTATATTATATTTATTTAATCACTATATTATTATTTTATTCATTGACAGCTAACTACACCATGTAAACGTTCCGGCCTTGGTCGAACGTTTGGTGCAAACCATACGTCCTTTGCAATACATTTGGCGTAAACGTTCCGGCCTTGGCGAAACGTTTGGCGTAAGCGCAAACCTTACGGCCTCTGTGGTACATTTGGCGTAAACCTTCCAACTTTGGTGGAAGAGTTGGAAGGTTTAGCTTGTGTATTGGGTGCAGTAGATTTAGATTATAGCTGTATATTTGTATATGTATGTATATAAAATATATTTATGTAAAAATAATAGTTTTGGGGCTGTGTGAATATCTAAATGCTTGAGATTTATATTTCATGTTTATTTTGATTTTCTTTTGTATATAAATGACTATTCTTTATTTTCCTTAAACTGAGAAATTCGATTATCCAAAATGTAAGTTTCGGATAAACAAAAATCTTTGTAAATGGAAGGAAGTTCTAATTTGTCAATTGAGAAATTCAGATATCCGAAATGTAAATTTCGATTATCCGATTTTTCCTGTCCAGTGTAAATTTGTACTTTTTCTGTAAAGTTTATTTTTCCTTCCTTGATTGTTGTATTTAAAACTTATTTTAGTACTTTTTGCAGTTTCTTGCTTACATTAAGAACTTACATATTTTCCATTAATTTGTTATGCCAAGCTTCTTGTGGATTCGACTCGTACTCACAATGCTACAATAGGTATAGTGTGCTTGCGGTTATAAATGTAAAATTTGAGATTTTCTATACTTTAATGGTTTATCTATTAAACAATAACAACAAAAATCTCTACACTTAGACAGTTACAAATAGTATTAGAGCATGGACCAACCGAAAATGTAGGAAATGCGTGATAGTGATACACTTGATGAATGGGAGTTACATCTAGAATCCAATGTTATGATTGTGGACTCTAACAATGATGTCAGATGATCAAACGAGAGAGAGAGTTCAATCCTAAGGTTTGATTTCAAGTTTTTTAGTTTAAAAATATAGGTAGGTTAGATAAAAATTAAAATCAACTACCATATCAACTTCAATCTAAGCTTGTTATGTCTAGCTGTTGGGCCTCAAGTTGGTTACATCATTTAGAGATAAATTGTTACATTTCCCATCTCCTCATGATAAAAATGTTGTAAAGGAAGAGGTAGCATGCTTCATAAGAAAGTCAGGAGTTCAAATATCAAGTTTTAATAATAAATTTGCCCAAAAGACCATAATTAATTATTTACACACAAACATAGTTTGTTGTGAACAAAAAACATTGGGGAGTTGTTCAAATGTTGTTTAGTGTGTTTGTATTTATATTTTTCTCTTGTACCCTATACCTATTACTTATAAATACATTGTTACAACAATAACAATCTGTGTTATAATCCCACAATATGAGGGTGGTTACATGAATCCCTTTCTTCCATATATTTCTATATATGATCAAATTTTCAATTAAATTACATAAATTTAAATCATTTTTCAAAATTCCAAACTAAATAGTTTTTGGACAATTTTAAATCATTTGTACAATCCATTATGTTTCTTATACTTCAACATGACATAAACGAAGCATGCATACTCTAAAGGAGCCTTTTTTGAAGATTCAGGTGAATGCTACTTCCAAAAGCACCTAGATCAAATCAACCATCCAAATTCATTTCATGTATCAAAATTGAAGAATAGATGTAACTTACTATAGTATAGTTTTTCTTTTCCACCCCATAACCCCTGAGATAGAGATATCCCAATCCATTATAAGCTGAGAAATGCTTCTGTTGAGATGCCAACATTAGCCATTCCAGCGCCTTCGTGTAATTCCTCTTCACCCCTGAACCCCTTGCATATATTTCGCCAAGCAGCTCCATCGACCTTGGCTCTCCCTTCTCCACTGCCTTAGAGAACCAATACAATGCCTTCTCATAATCCTGCCTCACGCCACGAAGCCCAAAATAGTAGAACATCGCAACCTTATACATGGCTCCAGCATTCCCCCTCGCCGCCTGGTACTCAGTCACCAGGAAGTCTTTGTCATCCTCTCCCTTGTACTTTCTCAACATCTCCTTGTTCTCCTCCGTCCCAGTGTGTACTCTGACGGGCTCAATCACCGGTTGATCCTTCGATATCAGGAAGCTCGATACTGCCACTTCCGCTAGGCTTGCGTACCGTTCAACCGCCTCTTCGTACATCTGATAATTTCAATAAGCAGCAAAATTAAGAGACGAAATGGATAAAGCCCGAATCCCTCTCACTCTTGCTTACCCCTTGACGGAAGTAAGCGTACGCAAGCGCCATCTTCGACTGCATATTTCCGTCCTCAGCAAAGTGATGGTAAAGAAAAGCCTTAGCGGGGCTTCGGGGACGCGTGATTCCAGCGCTAAACAGAAACCCTAGAGTCGAATGGGCGTGCACGTGCCCATCCGCCGCCGAGGCCTCGATGCCGGCCACGGCCTCTTCGAAGGCCATGGGATCCCCCGAACCGATAGCGGAGAACATGCCTCTGACCCCGGAGCGATAGAGCATGTCCCGGTCATCCCCCTTCGCGGAAGTGGAATTGTGGTTTATGAAGTCTGGGGAGGTGCTGTCTTCAAGGGCGGATGTCCAAGATCCAGGGTCTAGGTCGTGGTCGGCGGCGCTGATGTCGGGGTCGCCGAACTCGTCCCAGTCAGGGGAGTCCTCCGTCAACTCCGACCCCACCGAGGGCTCCTTGAGGTCGTCGTTGCCGATCACAATAATGAGTGGGCTGGCGAATGCGGTGGGGAGGATGACGGCAAGGAGGAAGAATGATCGCAGCCATGGAAGCATCGGCGCTGGTGGTGGCGATGGAGAGCGGAGAGTTTTTACAGGCAGGAGGTGGAGGAGGTAAGGGTCGTTGATGTTATATTTTATTTTTAATTCTTTCGGAGAAATGATATGTTTTGTTGAGTGCGTTTGAGGTTTTCTTTTTCGATAAAATTTAAATTAAAGTTAATTTTAACAATAAAATTAAAATTATATAATAATTTAAGTAATAAAACATTGTATTTTAAAATTAATACAATAATAATAATATTAAGAGTAATTTTAAAAATTATAAAAACCTAAAATCAAACAAAATCGTTGTTCTTCACTATTACAGTTCATCCTTTCGAGAATTTGGGATTTAAAATTTACAATATTATCAATAATTGATATTTTAATAAATAACTAACATAATCCTGTATCGAAGGTTAAAAAAACACGTCAAAAAATAACCAAAGATGTTTTTTAAAGAAAACAGCAATGCTAAAATACAAACGATTATCTAAAAAACTATTTGGTAAAAAGAAGTTGAACTTTAATTAATCGATGCATTACTTTTGCATGACCGGCCATCGAAGAAACGCTTCTTTGTTTACCGATTTTCAAGTGATGATACAAGTTATTTAAAAATGTTACACTTACAAGTCAATTTTACGTCGAGTCCAATTTATCAATATTTACCATATATTGTATTTTATTACATATATGTATACATATAGCTTTCTTTCTCTTTGGTTAACCTACATAAAATCTCCCGGTGAATATTGCAATCCAACAATAATGTGAGCATACAATGTTCCGATCAAACGTATGTTCAATTAATCACATTTCATAATATCTCAGTTATTTAATGATTTTAATTGTAGTTAACTAAATAGATAATTACACGGAACGAGATGTAACCAGTGGCACGTATGTTTCCTCCCCATCTCGATTTTTTTAATCATGCATATTTCACGCGAGTACATGGAGCCAAATTTCACATCACTTGTTTCGTAAGTTTGTTAATCTCCCTAAGGTTTGAAATTAAGATTAAAAAATATATACTAATTTTAATAATAAAAAAAGTAAATTAAAAAATAAAAATATCATTGTCAAAAAAAATATTTAAAAAAATTAAGAGTGAAAAGAAATGAACGATGCACTAACCACATCTGTTCCATCACGAGAATAGATCGATAAATATTGGTGAGATCACTGCGCAGGATCGTCGACGTTTATTTTTTCAGAAGACATCAATCACCTGTGTACATCGCATCGACCACACGCAAAAGAGCAATTAACAAGTGAGGACACTCATATATAGCATTTTAAACACATTTTTTTGGCCACCTTCGGTTGGGGACAATTTCGTTACAAGTGTCACGCGGATGCATACAACAATCAGGAACAATTAATTTTCGTGCAAGCGAGAAGAGGTTAGGCTCTGCACTACCTTCAATGTCAAAGGCAATCCACCAGCCCATCCTGCTTTTCCTTCCATTCAACTTCCAAATGTCCACGTCCGAGGGCAGGCGAGACTGCATTCACCTGGCTTCACATCAAGAACATAATACAACAAACTCTGTCCATTGTGCACACGTGCAATTGTCTATACCGGATGACTCGAGACAAAAAAGAATAAAACACGGGGAGACAACTGGTGATCCCTAGCGACATTAGAAAAATAAGGGCCTTGACAACCAGGTTAAACAACTGAAACCACACTAACACATCGCCTGCCATGGAAAGCACCTGAGACAGCAGCAAAAAACAAACCTTCAAATATATGCAACTGCTGTGATAATTAACTTGAAAATAGCAAAAGAAATTTACTGACATTGATAGGCCGGCCGTCTCAGTGTCAAGATGCAGGCAACAATCGCTTAATGCTGCTCTTCTGTTCTGCTGTTAGCCGGGTTGGAAATTTGATTTGGAATTTCACCCTCAAGTTCCCTTTCTTAGGGCGCTCCTTTGTAATAGGCATTCCCTCGCCTTGGATAATCTCCTCGTAGTCAGGACCAATTATAGAGTTGATGGCTACGTTCACAATTCGGTTGTCTAGTGTTGTCAGTTGCAGTGTGTAACCAGTGAGAGCTTCTGATAGGGAGATCTTTTGAGTAACGATTAGATCATTCCCTTCTCTTTTGAAGACACCATGAGGCCTCTCATCAATGACAAAGATTAGGTCAGAAGGTATAACATTGCGCTGTTCATTGCCCTTTTCCGGGAAGGTAATCTTTGTTCCCTTCTTCCAACCTGGCTTGATATTTATTGTCAAAATCTCCTGCACAGTTTTCAGCCTCCTGAAGACATAAATATCAAAGAAGAACATGATCTTGAGAAATATGGTTGTGAAATATGAAATAGGATATTTGCTCGGTACAAGTCATCTGAGAACAGACGTAACATGAAGTAGAATAAAGTACATTTGGATACGCCTACCTTGTGTTTGTGCAAGCATTTGTACTTGTTTTCTTCAAGTGTAAAAGCATTCTTTTCCAAGCAATTCCATTTAAGCTATTAAACTTATTTTGTATTTCAAGTAAAAATAATACTATTTCTCCAACAAAGGTGCCATCCGAAGGCATTTTGTTATTAGCTATCAGAATGTATAATATGGATAGAAATGATGATATGCTTGATTTTATCGTATCTCAAACAACTAGAGAGGAACACCTGTGTACCGATAGCGTTCAAGCTAGGTGCCCAACATCAAACAAAAAACTAGGTTCATATACACAAGCATATGATACAAAATGATAGTGTTTATTGAATACATTAAATAATTCAGAGGAAAATGTAATGTTTCAAATTTTCACTGAAATCAATTAGTTCATTCTTTCATTGTATTCCACCCAAACACAAACATAGGGAGCTGCTGAACAGCCTAAACTCTCATCACATGTTCTGTCAAGATATAACACGGTAGAAAGATACAAGAACAATCAAACAATTACAAGAATATTGTGACTAAATGGAGAAGAATTCATGTTACCAATCCATATAGTGGGATTAACGCATTGAATGTTGAAAACAATTAGACGACCTCAAATAAGTGATTTCATATCAAGCAACTGCGCAATAAGAAAACAGATTCAGATGATTGTAATTTATCAACCAGCAAACAATAAATGAAAAAAAAAAGATTAATACATGGGAGCATATCAGTCCTCTGATCTCCCATGACCATATGTTCAAAGTTAGGACCTTTTTTCAGAACTATCATGCTTTAAAGTGATTGACAATGAAGTGTTCGAATCCCACATTAGATTCCATTGCTGGTAATTTTCAAAAGATTTCCATTTCTAGATGAGCAAAACGTTTAAGCCACCACTTTCAGAATGTAAACTTCTTGAAGCATATCGAAACCCAAGACAGATTCTAACTGATTCGTCTGAGTTTAAGATGACCATAAATTATGAAATCAGATATTTTAGCGAGCACTTTCATTTTATTTTTTATTCGAATATGAATGATCTTTACTAAGAATGATAGTGGCATTATTTAATCCTGTTTCCAGCTATGAGAGAGGTAATCATAGCAACCAAACAAAATATTTCTTAACCAGATCTAATGAACAACCGAAGCCACTCAACTACACATAACATGGCTAGATGAGAAGACCTGAGAAAAAAATAAAATAACAGCAAACATTTATAATGTTCCTACTTTTTCAATTAGACAGTTCACATATTGTCCACCTTTTCTGTTTAGCTATGAAGCATGGTGAAAGACCATTACAGCCTCTGCCAATCACTGATGAGAAGTTGTCCCTTCAATACCAAGAGCTTTCAATTGGAAGGTCTGTCCCCCACAACTCTGCAATGCCCTTGGAGATTCCATACAACTGTTACAGCAAGACACGATTAAAACAAGAGCCCTCAGGCTCAGCTTCCTTCCTATAATGCAACAGATGATCTGACTAGGTGGCTCTTAAGGTCGATCAGTTCTCCACAAATCACAACACTCAAGCCATAAATAAATGGTGCCATGCCAACGTAATGGTTCCAATAGTACTCACATGTCAAGGGATGATTGTCTCAGGAGAAACTGTTGAATGCCATCCTCACCTACTTTGGTCCATCAGAGTCATGACTTGACTGACTCTCTCATGAAGCTGCATCAGGTGGAAACCTTCAAAGATTACCAGACAATTTTAAGAAGCTATCAAGCCATGTGCATGGACTAAGAGAAAAATTCCTCACTCACTACAACAACCCCTTCTCATCCATCACATTGACGATCTGCTTGATGAGCTGTAGGGAACCAAAGCATTCTCAAAGCTCAACTTGCTCTCTAAATTTGAGTAAATGAGACCAACATTCACAAGACAACATTTTACATGCAACTACGCAAGGAGGACACTACAAGTTCCTCGTTATCCATCTGACCTTATCAACACTCTAGTGACCTTCCAAAGTCTTATGAATGAATTCCTAAAACTATATCTCTGATAGTTTGCGCTCATATTTTTTGACAACATACTAGTTTACAACAAGACATGGAAGGATCATTGCTAACAACTCCAAGCAGTACTCCAATAGTTCCGCACCCACCAACTCTCCATAGAAAGATCCAAGTGTTGCTTTGGTGTTGATTAAGTTGAAGCATGTAGCATCTCAACACAATGTGGTGGTTGGATATCAAAAGATCTAGGCCATGATGGAATGGCCTACTCCAATCAATCTACACTCCTCGTGTAGTAGGTTCCTAGGACTTACAAACTACTATCGTAAGTTCATATGAGACAACGGCAAGATAGCCACTCCTTTAACCCAAGGTCTCAAGGACAACTTTCGGTGGACTAAGGAAGTGGAGATTGTCTTTCAAGGGCTCAAGGTTTCCAAGTTGCAACCACCAATCCTTGCCCTTCCAAACCTCTTGAAGGGCTTTGCTGTGGAGTGTGATGCCTCGAGGGTTGGAGTGGGCACTATCCTCATCCAAGAAGGAAAGAAGTAAAATTATATCAGCCAAGCATTGTAGGGGAAGTACCACTCTCTGTCAACTTACAAGCAAAAGCTCTTCACCATTCTCCTCGTACAAAAATAGAAGGCCTACCTATTAGGTCAACCCTTCTATATCGTAACCAATCAACAGTGCAGTAAGTACATCCTGCACGGCAAAAATGGCAACTTCACCATTGACCACAGGTTGGGGCATACCAACAAGGCAACCGCCTCTGCATCAATTATGATTACTGATTTTCTGATCATTGATCCTGAATTGTTTGGAAATTAAATTACCTGTTAAAGGATGTAGAAATTCAACATCCTTGAAACTTCGGAAGACAATGATAGAATATTTGAAACAGAACCATGTAAAAGCACAGGAACCATGCATAATCTACATTTTTCTGATTGAAAGGCATGGATACCAATGCCTTGGAATCTACGATGTAAAAGCATTATCTGTCCATTGTGCTTTAAATGACAAACCAATTGAAACAACATACCCGGTCTCCGGATCCATCACATCCCTGGAAATCTTCATCTTCTTTGTGGTGCCTTTATAAAGATCTTCAAGATTACACACCAAGTTGCGTTCGATAGGAGGTGCTTTCTTCGGAACACTACTCGATGTCTCAGAAATGCTGCCTCCGCCTCCAAAGTCATCCGCAAAACGTGCGTTCCTCCGCATTCCTCCAGCGTCCATTCCACTAAACGGGCTATTGAAACCAAAGAACTCCGAAAATATCTCATCCGCACTCCTCGAATTGAACCTAAACCCATATTGTCCAGCACCACCAAAGGAACTGGCACCATTGGACTGCGGCGGCACCTGACCATTCAACCCTTCCTCCCCATACTGATCATATATCGCCCTCTTCTGCGGATCGCTCAGCACCTGATCACCGCATAAAGAAAGAAACGCAAAAAGGACACCGGCGTTGGGGATTTTCAGAAAAAAAAAAAAAAAAAATTCTTGAAATCGAATGAGGAGATAAAAATGGGGATGGGAGAGGAAAGATCACATCGTATGCCTCGGAGATCTCCTTGAACTTGGCCTCCGCGTCCTTCTTGTTGGTGGGGTTCTTGTCGGGATGCCACTTCATGGCCAACTTCCGATAAGCCTTCTTGAGATCATCGTCGCTGGCGCCGCGGCCGACGCCCAGCGTCCTGTAGAAATCCACCCCCATCCGATCCGATTCCTCTTCCCGTCCTCGACGGGGGAAACGAGAAAAGCAATGGCTCCTCTCTCCTGGTCGTCGGTGACAAATGCGGAGCCGTAACGACGGGAACGATCAAATTGGAGGAGCAGCGCGGACGTGCCCCGGAGTGCGTGCGGAGGAGAGAGGGTACGGCAACTGTTACGATCCGGTGGACGGGACGGGAGGAAGGAGGAACCGAATGGAAAGAGTAAATTGCATGTTAACCCTCCATCTTACCAAAACTACGAAAACAACCTAACCATTTCCCTTTTCTAGCGGTGAAAACAACCTAACAACGGGCATGAAGGCATATTCATATAAGCACGGATGCACACAAAAAAGTGTACAAAGTTACAAAGTATTGGTGTATAACTTTAAAGTAAGCGGGAACAAACAAAAGAGAGATGTTGCTGGTGAAAAGGTACGAAGTTAGATTAAGTTTTATTATCAAAGTAAAGTTAAATTTTACGATAGATCGTAAAATAAAAATTTATATAATAATAATAATATATATAAATTTATAAAAAAGTAAAATTAAAATTATAAAATTATTATTAAATAAAATCTAAGATACATTATCTTCCAACAGTCTTCCGTAGTTGTCAATCAATGTCTATATTATTTGGTTGACTTTCGCGTAAAACGTAACGATTTTTAAAATTTTCAAAAAAAGAAGAAGTTAAATATTAAGATAAAAATAAACGAAAATTTATCAAGAAACCGTACGAGTTGATGCGTAAAAAATGAAAATCAATGGATTTTTTAAAATCAATCTTTATTATAAAATTTTCTGAAATAAATTTTTTTAACTACTGTAACAAGTCGTTAAGTTTTTTACAAATTTTTTCATGATTTTTTTATAATTAAATGATCGTAATTTTCAAAGATTCAACCCAAAAAAATATTACAGAACTGATGCCTCAATTACGACTGCTTGCTGCATTAACGAAGTTAAATTTTAAATATATTTCACAACCAATCTTTACGTTACAACAATTTTTTTACAAAAAAAATAACGACGCATTAACTGCCGTAACATTTTGGTTTTTCATTATTTCAACCTTTTTCAGGAATTTTCCGTTGCATTTGCTATTTTTTGGTATGACACTCGTATATGTGTCAAAAGTTATATTTTTTATAACTTGTATTATTTGTATTTTACATATGTTGGGCCGGGGTCCTCCTCATCCGTAGGCCTGCGGATGGCCCAAAAGATTTTTCTTTTGATTTTCCACAGGTTGAGAAGAGGTGAAACAATTGGGGAAAAAATTAGGGAGGAGAGAGAAAGGGCAATCAAAACCCTCGATTTTTTGAGGACGCGTGGAAAAGGAGAAGGGTGAAATCGAGCCCTCGATTTTCGGCGATTGAAGCCTCTTGT
The DNA here is from genome assembly GCA_024699675.1 of Amphibolis antarctica. Lineage (NCBI taxonomy): Eukaryota > Viridiplantae > Streptophyta > Magnoliopsida > Alismatales > Cymodoceaceae > Amphibolis > Amphibolis antarctica. The sequence continues at coordinate 22,441 of JAMKPZ010002172.1, forward strand.
CACCGGTTTCGGAGAAGATGGGAGGAGACGCGTGAGAGGCGCGTGGCATCGCTGGCCTTCGACGGTCGACAGGATAATCGCATGGGTGTCCCGTGTCGCCGATTCCAGCGCTTCCGAGAGGCGCGGGTGTCTCGTGCCGCTGATTCCAGCGCTTCCAAGAGGCGAACAGGTGTGCACGTGGAGTCGCCGATCCCAGCGAAGGCGAGAGGCGCGTGGAGTCACCGATTCCAGTGCGGACGTGTGGTGGTTCCGACGGAGGACGGACTGAACAGGTTTTGGTCCGCGTGAAGGTGGACTGGGTATGACCTGCGCTCGGTCGTGGCTTGGACGTGTGAGCCTGGTTTGTTTGGTCCGTGTGAGCCTGCTGGAGTGCTTGGACGCATGAAGCGTGGATCGTGCTCGGACGCACGAAGGCCAGATAGGGCTTGGACTGTCGGACAGAGTTTGGACTGTGATCAGACAGTGTTTAGATTGACATTTCGGTTTATACTTCCCTCCTTATTATTATTATTGTCAAATTGAAGATAATATGTGATTGTACTGATCTCGAGTTAAGAACTTGAGAAGAACATTTGTACCACATTTAACAGCAGAGTGCAGGTTACCTGGACCGAGAAAGTCCCGTGGTTTTTTCTTCCTTACACTGAGGAAGTTTTCCACGTAAAAATTCTGTGTGTTGCTTGTGATTGTTTTTGGTTGCAGTTTCGTTTGCTTCGTTCCCATCTTGTTAGGTTCTCGTTTTTCCCAACAAGTGGCGCCCACCATGGGGCAGGAGCCTAACTAGTGAAAGATGGAAGGCAACATAAGTAGGATGATTTCCTTGAATGGGACAAATTATCAGGCTTGGAAGGGGAAGATGGAAGATCTTCTTTATGTCAAGGAATATTACAAGCCAGTTTTTAACACAGAAAAGCTAGAAAATAAATCTGATGATGAATGGAGAATTTTACACAGACAAGCATGTGGCTTTATGCGACAGTGGGTGGATGACAACGTGTTGAACCATATTAGTGGTGAGACAGATGCCAGTTCCTTGTGGAAGAAGTTGGACGAGTTGTATGCTCGAAAAGAAGGCACAAACAAAATGATTCTCATCAAACAGTTGATGCATTTAAGATATCGGGATGGTATACTTGTTGCTGATCATGTGAATACCTTTCAAGGTATTATAAAACAGCTATCTTCGATGGGTACTATGTTTGATGATGAAGTTAGAGCCTTATTGCTTCTAGGCTTACTACTTGACTCATGGGAGACCTTGAAGGTTACTCTTTGTAACTCAGCTCCAAATGGAAATGTTACTTGGGACTATGTAAAGACTAAGGTAATTAATGAAGAATCCAGAAGGATCGCAGATGGCTTCTCTACTCATTCTGATGTACTCATTGCAGAGTCGAGGGGGAGAAGCAAAAGCAAAGATACCAAATCAGGAAAAGGTAGAAGCAAATCCAGAAGCAAGTTTGCAAATGTTGAGTGCTTCCATTGCCACAAGAAGGGTCACACTAAGAAATTCTGTCGACTATTGAAGAGAGAAAACAGGAAAAACAAATCACAACCACATGACAGTGATAGTGAACAGGGAGTTGCCTCGATTGTTGAAGAATTACTTGTTGTTTGTGATGAATCTGTTAATCTTGTAGGTAATGATGAAATTGCATGGGTGTCAGATAGTGGTGCTACCATTCATGCCACATCTCGAAGAGATTTCTTCTCCTCCTACACTTCAGGTGATTTTGAGATAGTGAAGATGGGAAACAACAACAAAGCAAAGATTGTTGGAAAAGGAGATGTGCAACTAGAGACAAAAAATGGTAGCAAGTTGATTCTTAAGTCTGTGAGACATGTTGAGGATTTAAGACTCAACATTATTTCAATTGGAAAGCTTGATGATGAAGGGTACTTGAGTAAATTTGGAGATGGAAGGTATAAGCTCACCAAAGGAAGCCTGGTAATAGCAGAAGGTAAAAAGATATCTCAATTGTATTGCATTCATGCTAAACTTTCCAGTGTTTCCATATATGCTTTAGATAATGAAGATCAAAGTGTGTTGTGGCACAAAAGACTTTGGGCACATGAGTGAGAAGGGGATGACAACACTTCTGAAGAAGAATCTCTTGCCAAAGTTGAAGGGTGTACATCTAAAGGATTGTGCAGATTGCTTGGCAGGAAAATAGCATAAAGTTACCTTCAAAAGTCAACTTCCTTCCAAGAAGCCAGAGTTGCTAGAGCTAATTCACTCTGATGTTTATGGGCCGATGAAGGTAACAACACATGGTAGAGCTAGATACTTTGTCACTTTTATTGATGATTTCTCTAGGAAAGTTTAGACTTATGTTTTAAAGTCCAAGGATCAAGTACTCTACAGATTTAAAGAGTTCCAAGCTTCAGTTGAAAGACAAACAGGGAAGAAAATGAAGTGCATCCGAATTGACAACAGAGGAGAGTATTGTGGGTCGTTTGATGTTTATTGTAGGGAACAAGGAATTAAATACCAAAAGACTCCTCCAAAGACACCACAGTTGAATGGTGTTGCTAAAAGGATGAACAGAACATTGATAGAAAGAATCAGATGTTTGCTTTCACAAGCAAAGCTACCAAGGTCCTATTAGGGTGAGGCTTTAATGACAGTTGCATATTTAATTAATCTTTCACCATGTTATTATCTGTAGGGAGATGTTCCAAACAAGGCTTGGTACAATAAAGATGTTTCTTACAGTCACTTGAAGGTGTTCGGATGCAAAGCCTTTGTGCATATCCCTTAGGATGAAAGAACCAAGCTCGATGCAAAGACACGACAGTGTATCCTTCTTGACTATGGGCAGGATGATTTTGACTACAAGTTGTATGACCTAGTGGCAAGGAAAATCATCAGAAGTCATGATGTTGTGTTTGTGGAAGATCAAACACTTGAAGATATAAACAAGGCACAGGTTGAAGCAACACAAGAACAAGGAGACTTGATTGATCAAGACCCACCTCCTGTAATTCCAACACAACAACAAGTTGAAGCTGAAGGTGTTGATAATAATGCAGGCACGGCTGAACAGGGTCAGGATGATATCAAAGCAGTTGGTCATGACCAACAATCGGCAATGCAGGAAGTTCCACCAGTTATCCCTCTCAGAAGATCAGCCAAGGAAAAGGTACCTTCCACCAGATATTCATCAGATGAGTTTGTAGTGGTATTATCTGATGATGCAGATCCAGAATGTTATGAAGATGCAGTGGAAAGCAAGAATGCAAAAGAATGGATGAAAGCCATGCAAGATGAGATGAGTTCCTTGCATGAAAATCACACATATGATCTGGTGGAGTTGCCTCAAGGCAAGAAGGCATTGAAGAACAAATGGGTTACAGAATTAAGGAACAAGAGCACACATCACATCCAACATACAAAGCAAGACTTGTGGTGAAAGGTTTCACTCAAAGGAAAGGTATTGATTTTGATATAATATTTTCTCCTGTTGTGAAAATGACATCTATCTGAATGGTTTTAGCTTTGGCAGTAAGTCTTGATTTAGAAATAGAATAGATGGATGTAAAGACTGCTTTCCTCCATGGAGACTTGGAAGAAGAAATATACATAGAGCAACCAGAAGGGTTTGTTGAACAAGGAAAAGAAGACTTTGTGTGCAAGTCGAAGAAAAGTCTTTATGGTCTGAAGCAAGCCCCAAGGCAATGGTACTTAAGGTTTGACTCTGTTATGGGGGAGCAAGGCTACAAGAAGTGTAGCACTGACCATTGCGTCTTTGTCAAGAGTTTTTCTCCTGACGAGTTCATTTACTTATTGCTCTATGTTAATGATATGCTAATCATTGGCAAGAACAGGTCTAGAATTGCTGATCTAAAAAAAGTACTACATCAGTCTTTTGCTATGAAAGACTTGGGACCTATAAGAAAGATCCTTCGAATTGAGATTGAAAGCGACAGAAATTCCAGGAAGCTATACTTGTCTCAACACAAGTATATTGAGAGAGTTCTCAAAAGATTTGAGATGGATGATGCAGACTGTGTTAGTTGCCCTCTCACGGTTCAGTTCAGATTGAGCAAGAAGCAGTCTCCTACTACAAAAGAGGAGAGGAGGGAAATTAAAAAGATTCCATATGCCTCTGCAGTGAGAAGTCTCATGTATGCCATGATATGTACGAGACCTGATATAGCTCATGCAGTCAGTGCAGTGAGCAGATTTCTTATAAATCCTGGGAAACAACATTGGGAAGCAGTGCTGTGGATTATGAGATATCTCTGTGGCACCACAGATTTAAGAATTTGCTTTGGTAATGGAGAACCAACCTTACTTGGTTATACAGACTCAGACATGGCAGGTGATGTAGATGATTCAAATTCTACCTCTGGGTATCTCTTTATCTATGCAGGGGGAGCTGTATCATGGCAGTCCAGATTACATAAATGCATTGCTTTGTCGACTACAGAGGCTGAGTTTATTGCTGCTATTGAAGCTTGCAAAGAAATGCTGTGGCTGAAGAGAATGCTTGGAGAACTTGGAATAGTGCAGGACAGGTTTGTTTTACTAAGTGATAATCAAAGTGTGCTGTGTTGATTCCAGCGCGGGTGTCCCGTGCTGCCGATTCCAGCGCTTCCGAGAGGCGCGCAGGTGTGCGCGTGGAGTCGCCGATCCCAGCGAAGGCGAGAGGCGCATGGAGTCACCGATTCCATTGTGGACGTGTGGTGGTTCCGACGGAGGACGGGCTGGACAGGTTTCGGTCTGCGTGAAGGTGGACTGGGCGTGACCTGCGCTCGTGGCTTGGACACGTGAGCTTGGACGCGTGAGCCTGGTTTGTTTGGTCCGTGTGAGCCTGCTGGAGTGCTTGGACGCGTGAAGCGTGGACCGTGCTCGGACGCACGAAGGCCGAATAGGGCTTGGACTGTCGGACAGAGCTTGGACTGTGATCAGACAGTGTTCAGATCGACATTTCGGTTTATACTTCCCTCCTTATTATTATTATTGTCAAATTGAAAATAATATATGATTGTGCTGATTTCGAGTTGAGAACTTGAGAATAATATTTATACCACATTTAACAGCAGAGTGCAGGTTACCTAGACCGAGAAGGTCCCGTGGTTTTTTCTTCCTTACACTGAGGAAGTTTTTCACATAAAAATTATGTGTGTTGCTTGTGATTGTTTTTGGTTGCAGTTTCGTTTGCTTCGTTCCCATCTTGTTAGGTCCTCGTTTTTCCCAACAAGATACTTGTTCTATCGAGAAGAATATGACTTCCAATGATAAAAAAAATTAAAGTAATCAAAAATAACTTATACTACATGAAATGTCAAAGGCGGCGAGATGATATAAAATGAAATGAAAAATCACATGAGGTAAAGATAAACCTAAAGATATAGAATGAAATGATTCAAATATATAATAAAAAAATAGAACATAATTTAAAAATAAAGAATAATGTAAACAGTCACATGAAAATATAACAAGAGATGTATAATAATTATAATAATATTATAATAGACTCAAGTAGATGTGATTAAGATTTTGTACATTAACGTACAAATGTTTCAAATAAGACATGAGATGCTTTTATTTAGGTTGATTTTATATTTTTTGTTTAATAAATTATGATGATTTTGTAGTTGTGTAAAATATAATATATATATATATATAATAGAAACATAATATAAAAAGAAAACTTATCTTATTTATAATCAACTTTACACTTTATTCGAGTAGACTATATATTGTCACTACATGGTATAGTAGTTTTCAAACAACAAATATTTATTATGAATAAATGACAATGATGATATATTAGAATCATTCACCCATAAATATGAGATTATTTATTGTTATTTTTAGATAAAATCAAAAATATATGGTATTACTACAAAGTATTTTCATTGATTAACTTGGATAGTCAATACTTATTTTAGTGAAATATTAAATAATATACTAAAATTAGGTCATATATTACTATCAACACCTTCGTCGTTAATTTCTACTTGAATTTGAACGATCATAACATATTCTCATACTTCAAAGTAAATCAAGTTCAACTATACATTTTTAGATAAACAATGTATTAAATTGTTGTTTACACACATGTCAAAATATAATATCTCCATGCAATGATCTTAAGATTCCCTTGAGTAAATTGCCTTTTACCTTTTTTCCTCACATGTGAAATTGTAACGTACTAATCCGTAATTGTATTTTCAATATACGTAGGTAAATACTATTTAGAAGATGTTGATTTTTCAAATAGACCAAAATTTATTTATCTTTTTTTAAGACATTCAATATCACTTATCTAATCATGATATCAATTGTCTTGCAATAAATGTTATAGAAAACTTTAACTTTTGACATTATCAATTAAATACGGTAATCAAATGAACATTTGAAATTACGAAACATTGCTTCTCAATATTACGGGGATATATGTATTTTCCATTTCAAACACAGATGTAGCATTTTTTTGCTTTATAATTTTACTTGAAAAGCAAATAAAATAGTTGTTAAGTATTATATTTTGACGATGAATATTTGTTTAATGTTTAATAAATATTTGATGATAAATATTATAAGTATTTAATTATTATTGAAATTATTATACAAAAGTTACGATGATTATTGTTTAATTATTTAACATTTGTATTTTCGATTCAGGTTAAATATTTAAATTAGTGGATTAAGTATATTAATTTTAAGAATACTTAAGTTTGAGATTTGTAGTACAATTGATTTAGAAGTATTAGATAATATTAAAATTTTATAAAATCAATGATCGACGTTACATGCAAATTTAAGTTAACACATGATATGAAAATCGGTGTTATAATGTTAAAAGTCCAAAAAAGTTGGAAAATTGATCAATAATGTTCAACGTTTTAACATAAACATGTGATTTTTTAAGTTCGGTGTATGAGTTTTAATGTGCACATAGTGTGTACAGTAATAGACATTTTAATACTAAAAGTCCGAATATTTTGAAAAATTAATGTTAAAAACCTAAAACTACTTGAGTGATAATCCTGGTTGAATAATTTAACATTTTATATTTAAATCATTCTTAAGTGATCGTGCAACAACATAGTTGAGCTTTTATAGGTAAAACGTGACTAAGATCATGGAATTTGAAGATTTCAAAGTATAATGCTTGGATCATTGATGTTTTAGAAGAATTTAGAATAATAATTGAAAAATCAAGAATACAATACATGATCAAGATGAACATAAGATGAAATAGGAAGTTATTGAATATTTTAATGATACATTCAAGAGTTTTCATAGACATGATAGAAGAAATGAAAGAAGTGTATTTTGCTTTATAAATACACTTGAAAACTCGACTGATCATGAATGCATTGAATCAAAAAGATACAGAGACATTTTAAAGACGTAGATCCAACTCAAGTTCAAGTTTGAAGATCAATATCAAAGTTCAACTCGAAGAAGAAGTTCAAGCTTCAAAGTTGAAATTAGTTCTATGTTGAAGATCAAATGTGAAGATTCAAAATTGTTAATCAAGCAAGAGTTATGTTAGATAATTAGAATTTGAAAGAGATATATCGTATTTTTTCTTAGTAGAATACTTACATTATTTTTGAAGTAAAATCGATTCCTCGTATTCTTATTAAGTGAATTAAATAGTTTTACTTGAATCTGCAAGAAAGAAGTTGTGCTTAAATGTTATAAAGAGTTTTGGTAGATAAAATTGAGATTTTCCTAGAAATTCATTGTGATTGTGTTCTTGTTTACTTGTTAGAGATTAATTTTTCTAAAGATACAATTCACACCCTCTTGTGATCTTAAATCCTACTAAATCGATCATATAATAGATTTACTCAAAGATCATCAAGATATTTAATATTTTATGCAAATGTGTTGTTAAAAACTATAGTTAAATGTTACATTGAAATTGGATTACATCATATAATTGATGAATTCTTGTATTATTACTTATATAAACAATCACATCACAAAATTTTTCTTTATTTTTCATCAAATGCATAAACGATAAGAATTTTTTTATTTATAATGTACACAAACATTAGAAAATTTCTTTTATAGAAAACTACTTTTTAGATTTGTCTTGAAAATTATTTTTCAAATTTGTCAAAAAAATTTTAAAATTATTTTCTACCCTTAATGAGCTTATTAATATTAGGAGAATTCACACTTTCATTTTCTATTTTTAAAAAATATTTCTTAATTTTTTCATGCGTATAAACCACAGTTAAAAAAAAATTCTTCAATTTTCATGTTGTACACAAAGAAACATAATTTTTTAAAAAATTTTAATTTGTACTTTTTAACAAAATTTATGACGTGCAGTAAATAAGTCTTAATTGAAATGCTTTGAATGTCAAGACACTTGAGTTTCGTTGAAATTAACTTCTTCACTTATTTGGTACTTCTAAGTTGTAATTGTGTAATTAATATTTTTATAAAAAAAAAATCGAAATTCATGTTACTTTAAAAAATATTAAGAACTATTAAATAATAGTTTTAATAGTATTATTATTAAAATAATTTTAAAAATAAGATAAATAATTAAAGACATGTAAGAAGATCACGTATATATGTAAAGTAAACATCATTAGTTAATTTATCCATTAGTTAAACCTGCTTTAAAGTGACGTAAAAGAAGGCGCCAAGAACCGAACCGTAGGCCCGCTGCCGTGGGCCCCACATCGGCCATGTTGACTACACCCGCACCTGTCCATCTCGAGGCCAGTCGGCGACGAGGACTCGTCTCCTCCCGACTATCCCCTCCCAGCTCCCCTCCCCCGGCCGCCGCCGCACCCGCGGAGGGGCATGGCGGAAATGGCGGAGGTCTACGACTATTCCCCGCCACCACCATCTCCCCAACAGAACAAAACCCTGCAGGCCTGGAGGACGCTCGTCAAGTGGATCGTCTTCCTCTTCCACATCCTCGTCCAGATCATCCGCGGCACCCCGTCCTGGGCGCAGGTGTTGTCCTACGTCAGGTGCCGTAAGTATCTCCTCTTCTCGTCCAATTCCGCCAAGGATTCGTCGGCCGCCTCTGTCGAGTTCAAGCCACTGCCTGCCGAGATCCCCCTGGGGGAGGTTGAGTCGGAGGTTTCCGTGTCGCCGCATCCTTCCCCACCGCCGTTGTGTCCGCCTGCGGTCTGCGACGGCGGTATACTCGAGAAGCTCACGGTAAGTTGGACATCCGTAAGTTTCTAGCTCAAATACCATAAATTATGATATATGCATGTCATCCAAGGCTTGTAGCAGTGGCCACATTTGAGGCTTGGACAACAGCATATACGCCCAAGCTCGTTGATCTAAAGTTGATAGATATAATTCATCCCAAATCAGCTTCCACTAGTGGAAATCGTGTTCCTCATCTATAAAAATTCAGAACGAACAAATTAGGGTTGAGAACTTGCTGAACCTAATAAAATTTCCATCCAAAAGGAAGGAGTTGACATGAATCTCATATACTCAATTTAGTAATCTGTGAATACCAAGTTTATGATCAACCCTTTTTCAAAAAAATTATGAGCAACTGGTCTATCAGAAAGGAAGGGCATTTGTCGTTCCGCATGGCAGGGAACTGGCGAGGCAAGAGAACTGAAGCATCATCAATCATGAATTGGATATTCCAATTTTATTTTGAATTTCATTTTGTTTTTTGATATGGGGATGTGTGCATCTAAACATCATTTTATTTTTAAGCTGCACCTCCATTTTAAGCATTTCAATTTTATTTAGAATAGATTCATTTCATTGCCCTTGTATGTAAGTCATTGAGAATATATCATTTTCCTAGCACGGAGGATATGCAGATTTTTTGGTGATACGGCAGTGCATTGTTTTGTATATTTAATCAATATTTACTTTACTAAAAAATTCTTCAATGGTTTATTAAATTTCTTAGCATTCAAAGTGCTGAAAAAGAAAGAATAAGTTCCTTTGCAATAATAACTGTTCTTTTCGTTGAGTTCAGTTTCCTCCTAAAGGAATTGGTTTGCTTGAAAGAACCAAGGGTTGACACCTATTCACCAAGGCACCATTACCATGCCAGGTGGTTTAACAAGGGCAAATCAAGATTGCATACTTACTTAATATTTATGTCTTTTATAATGATCGTTTGATGTTAGCTTTTGTTTTATTGTCTTTATCTCATCAATTTTATTGTTAACTGGTTTTATAACATTTTTTCCTAACTTTTTCACCTAGGCTTCCAGATGAGCAAGGAACCTAGCTCAATGTCTGGTGCCTTGGTGTCTTAATAACTATGAAAGGACTCTGTGTGGTGTGTATCATCATAAACTGGTAAAAGAAAGTTAATAGTGCCATAACGCCATTGGCATTAATTTTAGGATAGGGGACTTGGCACTTGAAGAGATTCTGCATAAGTTATTCTGGAATATTACCTAAACCAGCAAATCGTGCATTTCTACTCAATTACGGCAGTATAACATAAAATGGAGCTTGTTTGTTGAAACCTAAGATTGTAAACAATATTTACGTTTAAACTTTAAAGTTCTTTGGATGAGAAAAATCTTGTTGTTTGACATTTTCATGTGCTCATACAAACTTCAGTTGAAAAAGACTTTAGATTTGCCTTATTTTACATAATCTCATTTGGTCTGCCTTTTTTGTTACTTATAAAGAACTTTGTTCAATGCAAAAAATAAGATAGGTTGTGAAACTTCTATTGTGGAGGGAGTTTTTCTTTGATCATGTGTACCTTTCATGTCCTTGCTTATCCACTGCATTCTTAATTGAACATAGTATATACCATGCTTTATTTGTTGTTCTTTCACCAATGGCTTCCAATTTCCTGTTGGATGTCATTTTCTTTGATTTTTTTGTCTGGAGGCCACTAATATTTTAGAAACTTTCATTGTAGGACAATGGAAATTTGATATAATATAACCCTTGCTCTTACTTTTGACAACTTTAGAACAGTATATATCTAAATCTGGTCATCATTCCTGTCTCGGGTAGCTTGATACTCCTGCTCTATTATACATGGCTTGTTATGTGCAGGTTGTGCTTGACTTGGATGAAACTCTAGTCTGTGCATATGAAACTTCTAGTCTGCCTTCAATCATACGTAGCCAGGCTATTGAAGCTGGTTTGAAGTGTTTTGAGCTGGAATGCTTTTCTGCAGAAAGAGTCTGCTCATATTCTTTTCCTGTTTGATTATCTAATTTCTTTCTTTGAGTTCTGTGTAACAAAATTTGCATCCTTTGTGCTGTAGGAAGTTGATGGTAAACCAAAGGTGAACCATGTCACCGTGTTTGAACGTCCTGGTTTATGTGATTTTTTGCAGCAGCTTAGTGAATTTGCTGATCTTATTCTGTTTACTGCCGGTCTTGAAGGTGCAGTGATATAGCTCTTCTTTTGTCCATTTTCAAAGTCTGTATTTTATTTTGTTTTTATGATTAAATTTCCGTATATTTTTGTTCAGGATATGCTAGCCCACTTGTTGATAAAATAGATATTGAGAATAAATTTAGTCGCCGGCTTTATCGCCCTGCAACAACCACCACGTAAGTTGTATTACTTATGTCCGTCATCATTAGTTGCTACTTATTATAACATCAGCATATACCAGTCACCCTACAAAGAAAAATATGTTAAAATTAACTAAAATTTCACTGCTAACTCTTACATGCTTATTTTGTAAGTAATACAACAAAAAGCCTGTGGTAGCTTAATGGTTCAAAAGTAAAATATTCTTATGAATGTGTGAAAGGGTTCATCATCATACAGGACCAAGTTCAATCTCTATTTTAATCAATATGAGACTATTCCAATACTTTCTCTTACTTGTAATTTTATTTATGTCTATAAGTGTCTATAAGGAGATGTCTATGAAATTGCTTTGATATTGTATTGAAATACTATCTTAAAACTGATTGACAATAAATGAAGAAGTTCATTATCATATAAGACTTAGTTCAGTCTTTATTTCAACCAACGTCTGACTATTTCGTTAATGTTTTTAATGCAAGCTGGAGTGTTTCTTATTAACATGTGGAAATAACTTGGTGTATGGAAATTAGTTGGATTGTTTTTAATGTTTCAAAGATTTGCATTTTCAACCTTTCGAAAAACACTAGTATAATTTTATGTACGAGGGCAAATAATTGTTACCAAATGATCCTTGGTCTAAAAATTGTGTGGCATCTTTTTATCCTCTAATTTTACTGCTACATGTAAAATACTGATTTCTGAACCGTATAGCATGCAAACAATCACATGACACTCCTAAGGGGCTAATTAACTAAAACAGTGTTCCAGGCAGTAAACCTCTTGTCCAAACCTCCATCTTTCTTACACCTCTCTTTATGTTGTAGCATGTAGCAAATATAGTGTCGTAAAAATGCAATAGCAGTAATATAAATAAATGTGTTCAATGATTTTTGTTTGGGATTCATGCCATTTAGTACATGCAGAATTTCCCCCCCATAGGGTTTGGAGCTATATAGCTCCAGACATGGTGGACTGCAGCAATGGGCTTCTATAGGAAACCCTCTGTGGTTGTATTTCCGAAAAAACTGAAAATGGAAGTAAAAAACACACTATGGAAAATACCTATTAATTAATAACGGAAAACTGAAAAAATGTAAAATAAATGAAACAAAATCAATAGGGAAAGTGTGATAGAGCTCAAAGGGGAAGTTGCCTATGTAGTAAGTAGATTGTAAGTCTTCAAATTTCCCCAATTCAATCTTTCGGTTGAAAATTTTCATGGAAATGTGATTGCATCCTCTTCTGCACTTAGGTATTTTGCTTGGTATTATTCATGCATCTTTATCATAAAGGATAAAGACAAATCAAGCTTCTTGTGCAGCAAGGCCCAGTGCTGTACGTGGCTGTAGCTCTTGGTGTGTACCTCAATTTAAGGACTGGGAATTATGCTGCGTTTCTGTGAAAATTTTTTCTTGAAGTCCGATACTTGACTCAAACTAGTCTAGAATAGCATGGTATTTATATTATATTATTCACTTCCAGTAATTAAGCAATAAGCGTTGTGTGATGGTTACTTTTTTTCATGACGTGTGACCTTAGGTCCCTTTACAATTGCATAGCATGCATTCTTCAATTTGTTATTGAGTGTTTTTATCTTGTACGATGTACATTATTAGGGAGCACCGGGAGCATGTGAAGGACCTTTCTTGCATCTCCAACAGCTTCTGCCGGATCGTTATTGTCGATAACAATCCATTCAGTTTCTTGTTGCAACCCTTGAATGGAATACCTTGCATTCCCTTCTATGCCGGACAGCCGACTGATGAGCAGGTGTGTTTGTTTGAGTTTATTTCTCGCATACCCACTGAAGAGCATGATATTTGCTTTAGCACACTAAAATCGTTCCCTCTTGATTGTTTTTTCTCGTTATTCAGCTTCTAGGTGTCGTTCTTCCACTCCTGAAGTATCTTTCTTACCAGAAGGATGTTAGACCTGTCCTTTACGAAAGATTTCGCATGCCCGAGTGGTTCGAAAAGCATGGAATCCCCATGTCAAATTGGATAACCTGTCATTCACCGGGTGGTACGTGAACCCCATCGTCCACAGGAAAACGTTTGAAGCCAATGGTGGCTTCAGGGTTTAGCCAGGCCATGCGGTTGAAGATTGCACTGCACGCATACGTGCGCATTTTTTGGAGTTGTTGCATCAACTCCAGTAAGCATTTGTGAGTACTGCTCCCCGTCAAATTTATTTATTGGATCGGAAGTGTAGTTAAAGGAAGATCCAAGTGATGCATTTTGTGTAGCGAAATTCCATTGCCACTGATTGTTCAATTAAAATATATGAAATGAAAGCAAAGTCTGTCTGTCGCTTACTTAGATGAAATAAAGGGTGTAGTTACTGATATGATCAGAGGTGCATGTATTTAGTAAGAGCTATTATAGCATTGCTATAAGCATAATCTTTTGGGATGTACTTGTGTAAAACACCCACATTATATTGTCATTATTGTAAATATCAGCCAAAATTTTAAATTTTATCTTTTAAACATTACCTCTCTGCCCTGGCATGGAATAAGTTCTTGATGATTATTTAAGCAAACACTATTGTTAATTTAAAAAAATTATCATTTTAAGATAATTCTAATAAGTCTATAAAATTTCGAATCTAAAGATTAATGAACGTCATATATTCGGATCAGGTTCACAATTAGGGATGGTACGGGGGTGTCGGCACAAAATTCTTATCCCGTCGCGGGAGAGTCCACGCGTCCGTCCGCCATACGTTCCCGCGTGTCACTGAAAACGACAATCAAGGCGCCAAAGAAATCCCAGACGCTTGTTTGGCGGTATTGGCGTTCCACCACGCTGGCTTATAAAAGTCTCCACCATTGCGATCTCCGGTGGCCACCACCACCACTACCGCATCCGGCGATGGGGAGCTACAAGATGTTCATGGGGTTCTCCCGCAAGTTCCAACAGAACGAGAAGGCCCCGCCCACCGACGTCAGGGACGCGTTCGCACGCTTCTCGGGGAGAGGGGAGCACCAGATCGCGGCCGATCAGCTCCTCCGCTTCCTCGTTGACCACCAGTACGAGGCCGACGCCACGATCGACGACGCCATCCGGCTGATCGACCTCATCAATGGGGACTGCGGCGTCAGCTCTACGTCCGCAAAGGGATCGCCCTCCATCACGCTCGACGACTTCCACCGCTACCTGTTCTCTGAGGAGCTCAATCCCCCGATCCGATCCCGGGTACGTTGACGATCTCGCACTATTTCGGATCACGAGCACTTTCTGTGGATACCTTTCTCGGTCTTTTGGCTAAGATTGAAGTGGAGCACTTTCTGTTGACGTTGCGATCCCGATGGCAGGTCCACCACGACATGAACGCGCCGCTGTCGCATTACTACGTGTATACCGGTCACAACTCCTATCTCACCGGGAATCAGCTGAGCAGCGACTGTAGTGATGCTCCGATCATAAGAGCACTGGAAAGAGGCGTCAGAGTGATAGAGTTGGACATGTGGCCCAATTCCGCCAAGGACGATGTCGAAATACTTCACGGAAGGTATTGGGAAAAAACGTGAATCGTTTAAATGAAAACTCCTGATCTTTACTTAAAGGATGTGGTAAAGCAAACAACGAGAGGACTATTTCCGACTCAAATCAATTGGTAGCAATAAATGAATGAAACAACACATATAAGTTCAGCTTTATTGAAATTTTGTATATCTTTATTGATTTTAGTCTCTGAGATTGGTACTTGTAGGACGTTGACTTCTCCTGTTAAACTGATCAACTGCTTGAGGTCCATCAAAAACCATGCTTTCGTTACATCCCCCTATCCTGTTGTGATTACTCTCGAGGACCACCTCCCTCCAAATCTTCAGGCAAAAGTTGCGAAGGTGACCACTCAGTTTATTCCGAATTTGCTACTGATTTCCTCAGATTCAAAACTTGTCTATTTTGAACTTGCCAATTAACTTGTGTGTAGATGGTCACCGAAACATTTGGCGACATGCTCTTTTGCCCTAAAACAGAGGAAGGACTTCCATCACCGGAATTTCTGAAAAATCATATTATAATTTCAACAAAGCCCCCAAAAGAATACCTTGAGTCCAAGACAGTGAAGGGTAAGAAAGATGCTTCTCGGAGTGACGAATCACAGGGTGGGGAGGTTTCCACTGGAACTGATTTTGATGATTCAGATAAGGTAAACTTTGTCAGCTCCCTAGCTTCCCTTGTTATGAATTGTGCACTTTCCCCTCGTTCAACCATCTTATCCTCTTAGTAATGACTTGTATCTACAGAATGATGTTGATCAAAGTGACCAAGACCAAGATGACGATGATTCTGATGATGATGGCCAAAGATCATTCCAGAATGCTGCACCTGAATACAAACATATAATTGCTATCAAAGCTGGGAAGCCAAAGGGTGGATTGGAGTTTGCACTTAAAGTTGATCCTGATAAAGTGAGACGTCTTAGTTTGAGTGAGAATCAACTTGAGAAAGCTACAGAATCTTATGGAACTAACATGGTGAGGTATGCCATTGAAATGGTTCTTTTCCATGGGGTATCTCATTAATGGAAACTTGTAAGCAAGTACTTTCTTGGTTGGATTGTAAGCAAGTACTTTCTTGGTTGGAAGTGTCCTAAACTACAAGGAAAATTTGTGTTTTCCTCTATACCATGGCCAAATACAATGGTATCAAATTACATGCCAGCGTTGGCCAGTGTCTTGACACTTTCTATCCAACAGAAATGGATAGAAATTCCATCAGTCTAGACACTACATCTACAGGAATGTAAATTCTTATTTATTCTAGGAAAAATTTAATGGCACACAAAATATGACCGTTTCATGACTTTCAATTGTTTATTTACTATTATAAATCTCACCATACATGTATTTGGCTGAATGGCTATGTCCAATGTAGATACCATAGACACATGAAGTATATTTTATTTAGGCAGTAATTTGGTTAATATCAGCACAGATATTAACATTTCGACTCCAGAACCAAACTAAAAGCAAAAGATTTCGACTTACACTTTACAATTCAAGCACAGTTATTACAAAGGTCATCAACAATTGCTCATATTGACATTTATTCTATTTTTTCAGGTTTTCCCAGAAAAATATCCTCAGAGTGTACCCAAAAGGAACACGTGTCACCTCATCAAATTACAATCCATTGATTGGTTGGATGCACGGAGCTCAGATGGTTGCATTCAACATGCAGGTTAGATTTTATCTTATTGTAATTGAGCATCAGTAGAGGGTTATTTTGTTCCCCTCCAATAATATATACATCACAATCATTTGTTTTGTACATATCAGCCTGCTTCCTTGGCGTTGTCTTGTAGGCACCACTACAATTTATATAATAGTCATTATTTCACCATCAAAGTGGTAGTTTGGTGGTTGTGAGAACTTTTTTAGTTCGTAAAATCTCAAATTTGAATCTTTATTCAAACACAAACCTCTTATAAATTTACAACTGTACTTCTCAACCTTAAAAAAGGTCATTATCTCGTGCTAAATAATATTTTAGTCTTAATATAAGATATTTGTTGAAATACAAGCATTCAACTCAAAGTCAATTACTTAAGAGTAGAGGAATTTTTTATTATATATTTCATTTAAAGTCTCATTTCCATTTTTTAATATGTGACTATTTTATCACTCCTTACTTATGGTTTTTTTAAGCCTTTACAAGCGTTCTTATTTATGAATCAAGTAGATGTACAAAACTTGATATTAGAATATCCTATTTGGTTTTGATACCATGTTGAAATGTGGGCATCCATTTTAAAACCAATTTAACAGAGTAAAAGGGTTTTTTATAATACATCTTGTTTTGATTTCCATCCCATTTCTTATATGAGTCTCTTTTAACAAAATTATCATAACTTCAGAAAACTGCAACAATAAAAAATAGTGAGTTTATACTTTTGTTGATCCACCTCTCAAGGGAAAATAGAGTTTTTTTAAACGATGACAAGAAATTTTGTCAAATGCATGGTTTATTTATGCATTACCACTCTACAATTTTAGTAAAATTTTCTGAGGGTGAGATTTAGTGTATTACTAAGATTGCTTCATTGTAACTCAATAGTTAAGAATTCAAATCCTAAGAAATAGTCTCTTCATATGGAAATAAGACTATGTATTATTAGATTTTTGATAATTTTTATATTTTTGCCTGGATTCGAAACTAAGTCTTTTTTTTCTAATAATAGACACATTATCCATTATTGCATGTATAATTTGATCTCTTTTATACTCCACGCCGATGAAAATATTGTGCATCAGTTTAGTACTATCTGCTACTTGAATACCATTTCCAATACAATGGATCTTTAAGGCCTCTTTGCTTTTGGAACAGTCTTAGACATTTTTTCGAATTTTTTGTTGATATTAGTACTTGTTTGAAACTTATTTGGACCAATCCAAGGTAGCTGAATTTGTTGTGTTCTCCGCCAGCATCTAAATCCTGGTGTTCATATCTTTCTTGCTAATTTCCAAAAAGGTTACTTTTCTTTAACGTCTTTGGGTTTTGCCAGGGCTATGGAAAGAAGCTCTGGTTGATGCAAGGGTTTTTCAGGGCCAATGGAGGATGTGGATTTGTGAAAAAACCGGATTTTCTAATCTCTGACGTGATCTTTGATCCTAAGGCAACCTCACATGCGAAGAGAATATTGAAGGTCAGCAGTTTTCTCAAGTGGCCAGGACTTCTAACTTTTCCAAGTTGCAATGGTTTTCTCTTTACTGATTTAAAGAGAGAAGATATTGATTTGAATTCAATCAAAAGCACAACAATTACCAGAACCCACGACATCTAACCTCTACAGTGTCTCTTGAAGTAAATCATCAGAAAAGGTTCAAAAGCACGAGATGATATAACTTAGGGTTTCTAAATAGAGCTCTCTATAATTAAAAATTTTAACTAGTTTTATGATTATTCTATTATTTGAATGTCTTCGTGGAAAATGTCTCGTCTCCTAAACATTCAGGATCTCTACAGGTGAAAGTATACATGGGTGATGGGTGGCGTTCGGACTTCAGCAAGACCCATTTTGATACATTTTCTCCGCCAGACTTTTACACTAGGGTAATAAGATGTGACTTGTGAGAGAACAAATTTCTACTTATCTTAGACTTTGTTACCTGACATTGACTAGAATTGCCTTTCCTTTTCCATGATACACAAAGATATTGAACTTTATTTGCAGGTAGGGATAGCTGGAGTGCCAGCAGATGATGTGATGAAGAAAACAAAGGTTATTGACGATGATTGGACTCCAGTGTGGAATGAGGAATTCCATTTCCCATTGACAGTTCCTGAATTAGCTGTACTCAGGATCGAAGTATGTGAGCATGACGTTGATAAGGATGATTTTGCTGGTCAAGCCTGCTTGCCGGTGGCTGAGTTGAGACTGGGGATCAGAACCGTCCCACTGTTTGATAGGAAGGGAAATAAATACAATCAAACGAGGCTTCTCATGCACTTTGAATTCTGTTGAGACAACTTCAAATAGACATTCTTTTGAGAAAAAAGAATGTTTGTACTAAATTGGATATGCTAAACAACCAAATGGTTATGTATTTCAAGGTGTCTAAAAACTCTGTTAAGAATATGTAATTTCTTGTTCTTGCAAGAGAATCTCCCTCTCCCTGGTGCTTGTTACGGTGTTGCTTAGGTACCATAACATTGTCTAAGCTTGGAGAGCCCTTGAGCCAAATCATCAACAATAACATGGATGCCAAAATCTGACTATCAATGGTATTGCTTAGGTACCATAATCAAAGAAGAAGCACAAAGATGCCTGCTACACCCTTCCATGAAAGCCAAAAAGTCAAAATGAAGCTAATCCCCATGCTGTCAAATGCCTTGCTCAAATCAACGCAACTAAAACTTAAAAATGTCACAATGTGGGACATGGGGTAGTTCATGTTGGCTCGGACATTATGCAGAATTTGTATGGACCTCTTGATGATAGCTTTTCTATTACCAATGTTCCTGCTAGAATTAAGCTGTTGAGGCAGGCGTGGTCAGAGATTATGAAGCACAACCAGTGGATGGGGGGATACGGTACCATCAATGTCTGGTTTGGCTGGTGGCTTGACAGTGGAATCATTGCTGATGCTATTCCTTGCCCTGATCATGTGAGGAACTTACTGTTACGGAGCTCATGAAGAAATGCGATCTTATCCACAGGTTCCCACTTTCTCCTCGACATAAACAATAAGTGATTGATGGTTTGTGGTGGATCAACAATACAAAAGATACCTTCAAATGGTGCTATATTGCAAATGGAGCTTTATTTGGCTATCTACCTTCTAAGTGCTTTACTTGATGTTGAAACAGTGGAGTACTTATTTTTTGACTTCGTTCTTTTTCTTTACTTTCAATTTTCAGAAGTATTATCAATTTCATAATGACATACATATTTTTTAATTTATTCTTTTTATTATTAAAATTACTCTTCTTCTTCATTTCATCTTAAAATCGTTTTCCTAAAAATCACTTTTCTATTCTCAGAAGTTAGGAGTAAATAAAAAAAACACTCCCTTCAATAGAGATTGGGTAACCCTCAACAAATTTTGGTCCTCATGGATGTTTGACATTCATTTTAGATCTAACGGTGACTAACATTCATTTTAGATCTAATGGTGACTAGAGATGTTGAGTTTATGAATGTTTGCAAAACAAAGGTAAGAAAGGGATGAGCCTCGTCAAGAAAATTTGTTGTACTATCACATTAATAGGAGTTATAATTAGTTGATTGATCATTTGCAAAGTTGGCTATTAATTCCTTAGAATGCACCATATTCAAAAATGTCAATTCTCTTTCGTCTGAGCACAGATGGTGTGTAAACAGGAAGTGATTACAGATGACTTTGTATTCATGGTCTATAACTGTTTTGCTCTTTAGAGTCCTCACCCCATGAATTGATTAGAGGCCTTTTAAATTGGAGTTAGATGGATATTCTATAGCTATGTTTGTTTGCAAAATAAGAAAATGTGACTTTTCTTTAGAATTGTTTATTTGTACTCGATGAAAAGTATTTTTAACGAATTTTAGAGTTGTTCCAAAAATATACTTACATGTACAATACACAAAGTAGATAAATTATTTTATATATTATTGTAAAAACCCAAGTTATCATAAACACTCTTTGATGTCACAAATAATCACAAGGATCTGCATGATAGAATTGGAGCCAACAATCAAATAACAACACGATAATGCTTTTTTAAGGAATACTCTGGAGAGAGAAAAAAGTTTTTAATGGAAAAATGAAGTTATATATATATATATATATGGAAAATACTTTCTAATAGTATCACTAGAGTTATTTATCTAGTGGTACCTTAATTTAATGGTTTAAATTAAATTTAGATTATTTAAATTTTTTAATAACACATTTAACTAATATGACTTTAATCTTTTTCTTTGTGTATATCATAATCTTTATCACTCAATTGATATTTTTGAGTTTGCATTCATAAAATACTATGTTCGACAAGTGACGACTTTTTTCCTTTCACCTTTATCGATTAGGAAGTCGTAAATATTACCGTTGAAATTCTCGCAATACACCACTACTTCATTGAATCATCTATTCATTATCTTTTGAATTTCTCCTTAATTTCTCTTTATTATATATATATATAGAAAAATAACTTTTCTAATGATGTTACTAAAAAATTAGTTACAATATATATACACACATTTATACATTAATTATTTTAAAAAGTTAATATTAAATTTGTTTGCCAATTTTCATATTGACATGATCACTTAAAGAGATTTCTTTCATTTCTCGTATATCAACAAATAACTTTTATTTTTACAATTTTTTATCATATATTATTATTTTTATTTTCTATCCATTTTTAAATTTATATCAATTTTTTTCAGCATTTTCGTACGAACGAAGTGACTCACGGAAACGAGAATTCATTTTTAAAATATTGTTTTGTCGTATTTTTTAAACAAATTTTTAATAAATACTCCATAATATTACTCATCCGGTCAAAACTACTGGTAAATAAAGCGAGTACAGAAAGTAAGGAATTCAACCTCTCAATAATTGCAAACGTTGTTGCAGTTGAGACCGTTACATCCAAGTTAGAGAGTTTTTTTTTTTTAACTTTTAGTTTTTTGAAGTGAAAAATGATTCGCAGGAGAATGATTTTGAAAAAAAAAAGGGGTTAAAACTCAAGCGACGATAGAGCGGTTGTAACACTCAGCCGCAAGTCGTCGATAATGGGAATCGTTCTCCACCAGCTCCTTACCATACATTCCAGCCACCGCCACGCCATCACCATCTCCTCCGCCCACCGAAAGGAACCGCCGATCCTCACCGGGACCGTCCGTTCGGTTCCACCGTCGGAGGCGTCGGCGTTGATGTCGTCCGAGGGCTACCGCCTCCTCGACGTACGCCCCGTGTGGGAGCGGGAGAAGGCGCGGGTGGGCGGGTCCATTCAGGTGCCGCTCTTCGTGGAGGACACCGACGCTTCCCTCGTCACGCTTGTCAAGAGGTTCGTGCACTTCGGGTACATCGGCCTGTGGACGGGGCAGCTCCTGACCAAAATCAACGATGGGTTTCTTGGTGAGGTGGAGAGGGCTGTCCCGGATAAGGAGGATAAGCTTCTCGTGGCATGTGGCGAGGGACTCAGGTAATGGAACAACAATTAACGAAAAAAGAAATTAAATTCCTTGGGCATGATGCATTTTGCATATCATGTGTTCGATGGATTGCCGATGGTTTATCACTTTGTCATACATGTTGGATTTTGAGGTATTGGGCTATAAATATCAACTCATGTCCAACGATTTCAGAATCTTTTGCAATCTTTTGTTCACATGTTGCATACGACACTTGAAGATCATATTCTCAACACTTATTGAATATTATTTGAAGCCTTTGTTGTTGTTAGGATTACATTGCTGCATAATCCCTAGCAAGAGGTCCAAATGAGTTTGATATAACCACGATTGTTTGTTTTCTAATTTTGTTAATTACTTAATCAATTCTAATTTTGTTTCCCAGTCAAGTATCTTAAGATTAAATTCAAAGTCTAGAAATATTTACTGATTAAAATCCCAAATGATTGTTTCTTAATAAAACCCAAATTGAGCATTTAACAATGTCAAGAAAATCTCAGTCAAATGTTTTTGTTCCTTAATTAAAAAAATGGCAAAGCCATAAACATGATATCATTTGTGCTATTTTCAAATATTCTAAAAGCATACACATAGAAAACTTTATCGGCAAACGAATATTTCCTAATTGAAGTCACAAATAGTTGCTCTGCAATAAAAATTATGCGGCAGCTCTTCTTCAAATAGTTGGAAAAATCTCTTGGCATATGCCGCATTAACTCTTAGTCGGTGTTGAATTGTTGCAGTAACTACGTTTTTCTTGTATTGGTTGTGAGAAAACTAACATGTCGCCTAACCCCTACAAGAGTCTTTACATTTTAGTAATGCATTTCTGATGCCTCGCATTTTTTATCGATCTTATTAATTATAATCCACGTTAGTAACACCAGCCTAGATTGTATGTATCAACTCGTGTGATGGAAACCGTAAAAGTATACAACAGTTTATAAGTACGAAGAATATAAAAGTTTAATCGGTAATGCTTCAAGGAAAAATTCTCTCTTGTTGCATTTCAGATTCAGCTTATTCAAATACCATAGCTGGTGGTCACTAGGGAAGAAACAACTGTCCATTCCAAAGCTGCGTGGATTTGTTGATTATTTATCTTGTTGGAAGAAACTGAGAATTGTTATTACGATTGTGTTTCCATATGACACAGGTCAAGAACTGCAGTTTCTATGTTGCGGAGGGGTGGATACAAAAATCTTGGGTGGCTGGCAGGAGGATTCAACCGTTCATTGGACATTGACTTTCCAGATGTGCAGGGGACATCAAAACTGCAGTATGCCACCATAGGAGGTGTGTCCTATATCTTCCTCCAATTGCTGCTGACGTTTAAAGTTATTGAAGAGGAGAGGTAGCGATACAGATGTATTCTGATAAATTGATTGATTGTGCAGTAACATTTTTCCAGGGTGTTCTGGTTCCTTACTCTGTTATTTCATAGAAATACAACTGAATTCTAAATCTTGCTTTTCTCTGTCAAAAATATATTTTCAGGTGGTAAAAAGGAGAAATAAGATAAAAAGGAAATAAGAAAATAAAAAATAAGTAAAAAATAAAAATAAAAATAATAACTGAAATAAAAAGAAAAAATAATAGAAAAAAAAGGGGAGAAGAGAAAATTAAGAAAAATAAAAAATAAGAAAGATAATAAAAAGAAAAGGAGAAAATAATAAAGGAAATACAAAGGAAGATTTGAATTTTTATTTGATTGTTTTCAGTACACATTTCTTCTAATATTTTAAATTATAATTTTTTGTATAACTTTCTTCATTTTTTTTTCATTTTATCCTACCTTCTTCTTCAACGTTGGCAAGCCCATCAAATAGAGAGTTTTTCCTTACTTTTGGCAAGAATAAGAGCGTGAGTGGCAGGCGAGCAAGCTGGTATAAGTGGATGAGAGTTTCATTGGCATATTTGTTGGCGAGCACAAATGGTGAGAGGGTGCTAGCGACAAGCAGGTGAGGGTTTTTTCGGTAGATCTACGGGTGAGCATGAGCAAGGAGGGGTGAGTGGGTAGGTGCATTTTTTGTTTTTTCCTGTCATTTCTCAAGAGAGAAGGAGATAAAAAATTTCTCATCTCTCGTTATGTAAAAATTTTTAATGGAAAAATTTTTTTCATTAAAACTTAACGACACAAATACCTCATCAATTCTATTTCTTATCCTTGTCTATTATTTACCAATGCACAGATCCGTCGAACTGTCGAAGTTTTGAACTGAGACCATCGACATTTGTTTAGAACTTTAGAGCGGTGTCTTCGCGGAGCGGATGGATAGTTTGCTTAGCCCACACTCATGGGCCGGATTTTTGCAATCCTTGTAGATGGGTAATCGGGTATTCGACCCGCTAACTTCGATAGCTCATTTCTCACCACTCACTCGGTGAAGCCGGGTATGCGACGACCCCATTCATTCCGACAACCTAATAAGTCGAACGCAACCGCGTAAACCAACCTCACTGCTCCGTCCACTCAAACCCCCGACGACAACCCCACCCCCCAGGAAGGTAAGAACCCTAAATTTTCCTCCAGACACCTCTCGCCGTACAATCTTACGAGCATGATTTGTTCCTCCACGAATGGGATCTTTCTTCTTGTACAGGCCGGGGTGCAGTGATGGTGGGCGTGTTGGCGGAGAACTGGGGACATCGGGGGACGGTTCTCTCGAGCTCGGTGGAGAGCGGATCGGAGATGCTGGAGAAGATGGATCAGCTCCGGAAGTTGAAGGTGGTTCTCAGTCAGAATGATCCATCCCTTCTTCCGGAGTTCGCACCATTGCTTGCCGAGTTGCAGAAAGACCAGCCGAGCCCTGTCAGGAAGTTTCTTGCCGAGTAAGAAAACCCTGTGTTGCTTTAATTACTCCAAAATCTTATATACATAACAGAGTAATGCCGTTGTTTTTCTCTTTGTATATGGTCCAGTCTTTTTTTGAAATAGTCTTTGGATATGAGTTGGTAACTTTTTTTTTCCAAATTCGAGTTTCGGTTTCATGCTTAAGGCATAAAGTCAAATATATTTGTTTTTAAATTATTTGAAACGTACATATTGTGTCATATTCATCACACAAGATTTCTGGGCTTTTATTTTAAGATTTTTTACTTCTTTTAATATTTTCTTGTCTCTTGTTTTAAATGTTTCCAGATTGTTACTTGACTTTGTCATTAGGTTGCTTATTTTTAAATTGGTAATAAAAGGACTCTAAGATTTGAACCCGCGTTTTTAAAACATTGGGAATGCCACTTGGGAAGGGGTGGGATCCTTCTTGTAATTGGGGTAGGGTGAATTTACTGATCTTTCTCTTTTCTGGTTGATTCTCATCAACTTGTCGTTTTGTAATCTGGTTGTTTCTACCTGATAAGTATAACTTTACCTTGTGTCTTTGTACATCACTACTATGTACACTGGTGGGTGCACGCCACTGTATAATCTTTTGACCAATTTAAATACTCGATTTGGCTCCTAGTCTATATACACTCTTAATGTTATTTAAAGCTTGCACACTGAAAAAAAAAACTTTACATTTGTTTGTTGCTTGCATTTGTTTTATGAGACACCCCAAGCATATGATTAGTTGTCAGTCTTGATTTACTTTTCCTTCTCTAGACGTGATTTCCTTTGCATCACCACATGTCCAACAAAATGCTTGTTTTATATTGTTCCAGGATTATTGGTGAAATATGCTCAAAGCATATTGAACTGATACCCAAGTTGGTTCCAACGTTAATATCTTTTTCGAAGGATGAAGCACCACCTGTTGCTCGACAAGCCATAGCCAGTGCAACATTCTTATTTCGCAATACTATTGAAAGAATTGTGGCTGAGGTGATTTTTCAATTTACTCTTTAGCTTTAACCATCAATCTAGTCTTATTTCCAGTCAGTAACATGTTCTTATAATATGTAACAGACATGAATATTAGTCTTATCTGCAAATAGCATGACCCTATATTTTGGGAAGCTACTTTGTGGAATGAAGATTTACGCATAGAGAAGGGACAATAAGTTAATGATATTGTATTAAGATGAACGAAGATGATGGAGTCATTGACATAAGAAGGATACACCAATGATCCACACATCATACATTTCTATTTCTTTGAAATAAGAATACTGAATCTCATTTAAAATAAAGTCTATCTAAAAGGTACAAAAGAGAATTAATCAAGAAAATCAACCTTTGAAGGTCAGGAAAAAACTACAAATTGTACCCTATCCCGTAATGTAAAAAACCAGTTTCCATGTTTTTCTGTCACTTCTTCCTTTGTTTTGACCTTGTTTTGTAAGGCTGCAACATTGCATACCTAGCATATTGACAAGAAGATTAATTTTCCATGAGAAGTAATTAGTGTTTAGCTACCTAAAATTTCCCCTTTAGGTTTCTAGATATCAATAAGCTTGTTATCTAAAGTTTGTCTAGATATGTCAGTCTCATCTAAAAGTCTGTCTTCTGATGCACGGTAGAGTGGATACTGAGTGGCAGAAATGGATCAGGATGGGTGATGCCTCCTCTGCAGACAAGCCAAGAAGATACAGATCGTTTGTTTTTTTATGTATGGTTTGCAAATGGGTGTGGTAAGTCATCACTTCTCAAAGAGTGGAAGGTGGATTCCATTTATCCAAACAAGGAGTTTCTAATGAATGTAGAATGTCTCAGGAAAAATTTCGAAGGAGAATCAATTTTTTCTGCTCTGCATCCATTCAATCTGCTGGGGTATTTGGATTTTGGATGGTTTGTATTGACATAATATCCAAATAAGGCAAGGGAACTAAGGTGTTCGTTTTATTTCAAGCTCTATACCTTTTCAATTTCTGGGAAAAGACTATTGTACTAGGGTTTCTGGTTGTTCACTTTGATCATGTTCGAAATTGTAGTCCCACATGGATTAATTAAAAGATGAATATTGAGTTAATATAGAAAAGAACCTCTCTACTAATAATTGATTGATTTTGAGTTGGATGTCTACATTTCCACATGATATTAGAGTAGGAAAATCCTAATGGCTTACACATTCACCTGAAAAGAACTTGCAAGACTTAAAAAAGGCCACAAGTGATAGGAGTGTTAGAATTTATAGTCCCAAATGGACTAATTAAAAGGTGAAGAATGAGTTAATATAGAATAGGGCCTCTTCATTCATAGCTAATTGGTTTTGAGTTAGATGTTCATATTTCAACAGACCATGCTTTTTGAATCTTTCAAGGGAGAATTGGGGAATGATGGAGAAGACACCTTCTATGTGGTAAAAGTGGGTGCAGTTTTACTGCGAAAGTGGCAACCAGGGAGATCACTCTCAGTGAAGGTTTCTGTTCTGGGGTAGGTGTGCAAGTTAGTGTGCAGGTCTTCCAATCACAAGGAAATTTTTATGTACTTCTGATGGGAGAATATGAAACGGTACCAGTTCTTTGATTGGTAGGAGAAGCTTTGCACATTTTGTGGAATTTTGGACAGAAGTGGATGGAGTTTGTGGTGGATGGCCATCCATGGAAATGTTTTAGTGAATCTGATTGTGTATCAGGTGTTGCATCACTGGAAAAGTTGTATAAGAACATTCAGAAAGCAAAGAAAATGTTTATGTTGAATGTAGTATCTTCTATGGATGAAGTCACAGTGGACAATAAGTTTCAATAAGAGTTGATGAAAATATGAGAGCATGCTCCTAACATTGTGGGTTTGCTGGATAAGTACAAATGAATTTTCAGAGAATCAAGACATTGGCCTCTAGCCAGATCCTATGATCACAAAATTAGGTTAGTTGAGGGAGCCCAAGTGCTGAACTAAATTCTCAAGCTCCATACTGATATGCTCCTTACCAAAAGTCCATGATTGAGGAGAATGTGAAATAATTAATGATATTAGGGCTGACTTCCTGAGCCACAGTCTACATGCATCTCTAGTTGAACTGCATGGAATTCTTCAAAACAGTGGTTGGTGATTGAGATTTTATATTCACTGGTCTCTTTTGGGAGGAGTTGTTTCATCTACATGGGAGTTACTTTCAGTTTTCTATAGCATACCATCATCAAATAGATGGACAGACAGATGTTACAATTCGTTGTTTGGAAATGTATTTATGTTGCTTTTATCACGTTTATTTGCTAGTATAGTGTATGCTGGATACTTATTGAAGACTCTTTTTCAAGGGTTTGCATTCATCTGAGTTGAATGAATCATCTGAAGCATCATGGACGTGGATGCAAAATGTCAAAGATGCAGTATTTCCCATGGCTTTACAGGTGATTTCATATCATTGTCACTTTGTTTTCTTTACTTATTTTATGCTGCTAGTTTTAATTTACACTCAATTAAAAAAATCGTGAAGGCTGTGAATGATGGTGTAAGATTGATGGCTATAAAGTTTGTGGAGGCAATGATTCTTCTTTATACACCTGATCCCAGTGGCCCTTCAAGTCCACCTGAAAAGGCTTCTGATGGTACCAACATTTTGAAGGCTTGTTCTTGAACTAGTTGAATAGAAATTTTCAGCCCATGAATGATTTAACAATCTTACTTAGAATCATTATTGCTGTGAGATTTTGATTTGGGAGCTGGATTCAACATATCATGGCTACGTGGAGGCCATCCCATTCTCAAGGTTGGAGACCTGTCAACTGTGGCCGGTCAGAGCTTGACACTATTGCTCGATCAGCTTAGATTCCCTGGAGCAAAATCTCTCAGTAATTCGATAATCATTGTACTGGTCAATAGGTTTGTATTTTTTCATCAACATTTTGGAATTATCTTGAAATGAAATTTTTAGAAAGTTTTTTTTAAGCCTCATTCTGCAGTCTCTGCCATGAACATTGGCTTTTTTATGTAAAAGTGAAGTTCTTGGTGGTTGAAGTCTGCGATTGACATTGCTAAATCTGATATTATGTCCTTCAAGCTTTTCACATGAGAAAAGAAATCCATTTGATGAGAACATGAGTAGCTAACTGCATTTAAGTTTTGAGATTTTCCCATCATTGAACAAAAATACTCTGTTTAGGTGAATTTTTTGCAACTACTCTTTACCCTACCCACGAACATTATACAAGATATGTTAACCTTCACACTTTCTTTTTCTAATTTTCTCATGTCCTTTTTAAGTTTATTTATTTTGTACATTCTGAAGATAATTTATAATCTTCTCATTTCCCACAGGAACTTGTGGCACCTTTCGCATATGATATTTTTTTAATTAGGTGGGTCCCACCTTAAACATGGGGCCCACCTATAAACTTGTGAAAAAATAAAGAATTCTAGGCACCCATAGGAATATTCCTGTGGGTGCCTATATGAAAAAGGCCTCTTATAATATTTGATCTAATGGAGTGAAGTTTGTAAGATTTTCTACATTTTGTCCTAAAAAGCTCTAACTTAAAGAATGATTACAGAAGTTCATGTTTGTTATACATTGATATTGTGTGCATTCAATTTGCTTCTCCATATGTGACTGATACATTTACATTGTTGATACAAGAGTATTATCCTTTTTCACATTGCAATATTTAGGATTTTATTGGGTGAGGGAAGGTGCACTTGGGTGTGAACAATC
The DNA here is from genome assembly GCA_024699675.1 of Amphibolis antarctica. Lineage (NCBI taxonomy): Eukaryota > Viridiplantae > Streptophyta > Magnoliopsida > Alismatales > Cymodoceaceae > Amphibolis > Amphibolis antarctica. Next base: position 52,093 of record JAMKPZ010002172.1, read on the forward strand.
ATCATGTGGTTGGGGAAAATGAATGGACGTTCATGTGGTCATCAATGACCCAAACATGACTCATTTTAAGGTGCTTACGAGGTGTTTCATCACAAAAGCTGATATTGGGAGAGGACTATTGCCATTTGTAACTTATATTTGGACTATATGTCATTTAGATTGGTAGTGGCCTCTTTGTGATGAAAAGGATTCTTGTCACCACATGGTTGTCCCACCAATGGATTGAAAATCAAGATGGATTGGCGTAATATTGTTGATTTAACTTGGTTTTTGAAATAGGTGATCCCAAAATTCTCAAAATTACATTGGATTGAATGATTTTCTATTCAAGATCACCTCCAGATTAATGGATTGTTCGATTTGCAAAACTTTTTGGCTTGACCGTGTTGGATTCACCCACAGCCGTAGTTTTTATTATTATTTACCCACCACCTTAGTAACTACAACTTCTAGTGTTAGCACAGGCACGGGAAAAAAAGAGAAGGGAAATGAGAAGAAAAAATGAGAAAATTATTACATAAAAATGGTGGAAGTACAATTATTCACATAAGATTTTTTAAAAGATGTTAACTACATTATAGGAATAAAAATTTATAATGTACTCAAAAGCCTTATAGATAAAATTTTTAATTATGGAGGTTATGAAAATTTTCTTGAACCATGAATAATCTTATTAAATTGTGTTTTATGTGTGAATTGTAACCTGAATTTTATTAAAATGTAATTTGGTAAATATAGAATTTTAACTTAGATTCTATTGAAATGTAATTAAAATGTAATGTAAAATATAATGAACTGTAATTTGATTATATTCAACTATAAATTATATTTTATTGAAATACTTGAATTTTAAATCATTTGTTATTATGAATTTTTTTTCATTTATTTGTAGATGATTTAAAACTTTCCTTATTCATGCCATTAATTTATCTCAATCTAATTGATATTTTATGCATGATAATTGTCTAAAAAAATTTTCGAAGTATTTTTATATGTTTATCATAGCTTATTTTGTCTTATCCGAATTTCAGTTGAAATTTAGAGTTTTTAACCCATTTTTATAAAATATTTTGTTTTCATTGATACAATCCTCAATCTTTGATATGTTTTCTTTTTCGAAGGATTGATCCTTGATATGATACTAGTATTTAAAACCTTGGTCTTACCATCAAAACTTGATGTAATTGCCTTATGTGATTCATAGTTACTCAACTATTGCCACCTACAATCAACTGATCCTGAGAATATCCCAGTAAATGCCCTTATAGGAACACTATATAATCTGAACTTGATCAATCCTCTTGTATCGTTTGCTTAAGTGTTAGAGGGCATTTGGTAACTCACCCACCAAGTGTACCTAGTTTTTACCTCTTTTACAGGGCATAATGACCACTCCATTCACTTTGAGCCTACTGGTAGGGACAACAAGAGTTGGAGAAGTGAGTTTGTTCAAACCAAACTAACCAGGATGATCAAGACCAGATGTGTCATATCGTGGTCCTTGGTTCTCTTGGTCTGCCTCATGGCTTGTGACAAACGAGATAATGTCAGAAAAGGGATATATGCACTCTTGGATCAAATGTATGAGCTCTTTAGGAATTTCATTGTGCACTAGCAAGTAGTGTCCTTGACTACTTTGTGGCCCAAACATATTTTCTTCATCATTTGTGGGTCTTGAAGGACACCATATTAAGGAAAGACTGTTACAAGTTTACATTGTAAAATGATGCTTTTCCCCATGTAAGTTTGCCAACTTTGTTCCAGCATCTTTCTGAGATGTGATTTTGCAACCCCCATTACAGAGTAATCTTTTCTATCTCCTGTCACAACACGAGAGGCCCTGAATTGAAGTTGAGTGAGAAGTACTTGGCATTCATGTAGTGATGTTGAAAACACAACCGAATGCGGCAGAAAATGTAGGAATTTGCTAACCAGGAATTCCTCTCGATGCATATTCAACTTGTGAGTCAAAATGTCAAGCTCATCTCCCAAGCTTGGAGGGCAGTGTGCAATTCTTGAATTAGGTACTTGCCTTTTTGGATGAAGAAAATTTGCTCATAAATATGCAAAACTTTCTTTTGCAGGTGGAATGAACATGATGTTAGAAGCTATGTTTTCCTCCATAGTATTGACATTGCATGAGATGATGCCCCAGTCTGTAAACCAATCATTGTATGCCCGATCATTTAGTGAGGGGTCCTCTGCCATAACATGTTTTTTGTGCACCTAGAAACACCATGGTTGCTTTGGAAAACATGACAGTTATTATCATTTAGTTTTACATTTGTACAACCAAGATTCCTGACTAAAGGATTAATATTTGGTGGAACTTTTGGTTGTTTTGGGGGGGCGAAGACATACCTTTGCATTCACACACAAGGACATCCCACAAACATAACGTATTGTTGTAATGAAGCACTAAGTCCACAAATAATGGCCCTGCATGTTGCAGGCCAAAAAAAGTTACCTGTTCAGTTGCATGGTGGAGAACTTGCCAATAGAGGTGGAAGCCTAGGGGATGATAGAAAAGGATGGTGAAGCCTTGAAGATGGCTAGAAGGGACTGTAGGAATCATAGAGGCATTGGCATGCGGTGGAAGGAATGTTTTTTAATTGTGGCCAGGGATTACTGTCCTTTCTATTGATATGACATTGATAGGAAATTAAGAGTCAAGTTTTGGCTAATGAGGATTACACAGATATATGGAGTCCTCTAAGGCTCTAATATGGATATTTAGTTACCCAATAAATAATACTACTAACAATGGGCAATAAAATATAAATAAAGAAAAAGCTTAGTAGGTAACTCTGTGAGAATATTTGCTTTTTCAAACTATTGATCAATCTATATTATAGGGTGGTTGCATTTAGGATTTTTACATATGGTGCACGGATTACTATATCATTCACTATATTGTGTTTTTTATTTATGGTGCTAGGTTGGATCAACCTGATAATGCAAATTAATTCTATGGTGGATGTGGGAATTACATATGATTAAATAATTAGTTGATTTTTTGTTAAGGTTATCTGTCTGATTGATTTCTTATAAAAGGGACAAATGTGTCATGGCTCATGAATGATCTATGACATATGCATTCTGTATTCTTTGGTAAAATTTTATATTTGATTTCTGGCCCTCAGAATTCTGTAAAAACTTTATGAAGGATGATGATTAGAATACTTGTTATTTATCTCTCTCAGCCTTTTGTATTGTCCATGCAATAAATTTATTTGAATTCTCTTATAGATTATTTTTTGTTTTTGTTGCTCAAATATGTTTATGACTTGTTTTGTCAATATTTGGGCTTTTTATCTATTTTCATGATAATTTGTACCTTATGATGTTGTACCAGTCTTTCAGCTATTGCAAAGAAAAGGCCATCTTATTATGGACGTATATTGCCTGTTCTACTTTGTTTGGATCCGGAAAGCTCTGTTATCAAGGGTGTTGAGGTTTTAGATGCATTCCATGCATTAAAGAATGCTTTTCTTGCCTTTTTGAAGTGTACACATCCAAGTGCTGCACCGGTATCATCTTGAGTTTTGTTGTTCTTTTATTTCAAATTTTTATGAATGAACATGCCTTTCTCTGAATTCATCACAATTTCGTCCTAGCTACTATTTTTTGGTTATATGAATTTGTGTTAGTCTCTGCTATATGAAAGTGATTTTTAAAGATCATATTTGTGAACATTCTGGGGTACAACCTTTGTTTTAAAGCAATTCATTTTTTCTGGAAAACAATGGAAAACTGAAAAATAAGCAAAATTCTAAAATTTTTTAAACAACCAAGAAAATAGTCAGTTTATAACTGAAAAGCCTTAATATATAAAATAATATTGATTTGTGCATATTATGTACCATGTTGGTATTTAGCTTGCGAACTTGTTGCTTCTTCTCTAGAAGATAATAATCACTTGCTTTATATATCAGTTCTCATTTGAAGTGAAATTTGGATTTGTGGCTATATATAAATGTACTTGTTCACTTATTAAGAGTTGTGTTTTCAGACGTCCATTTTTCAACATGTTATCACTGATAAAATATACATCCACATATGAGCGGAACAGTTATATAGAAGTGGTTGGACTTGTGGTTACATCTAGACGGGGTGAATTCAGTTATTGCCAATTAATTTGGATGTTTTATTACATGTTTTTGATTTCAAATGTTTGTAATAAAATTTTAGATATTTTAGATGGAATGCATATTTTTTATCATGCAAAGTTTTAAATATTTTTTAATCTTGAAATATTTATATCTACATTGATTTTTACAGTGACTCAGGTTATTCACCTAATGGTATTAGTCCTTGTTATTTTGGTTTTGGCTTGAATGCTCATCATGTGCTTTAATTCTTGATGATCGAAGTTTACTCCCTAATTGATTTGATTTTGCATTCCAATTTGTTCTTGTTAAGATTTGTGTTTCTCTCTAGAATTTTTCTTGATGATTTGTCCCACCTTTTCTTCATAAACAAGTCATTGACAAGGATTTATGTCCCTTATTTATTCTTTTGAAAATTTTTTCTGCTGATTGGCATGTTTAAACATTCATTTGATGTGCAGTGGCGTTTACGTATTGTTGAGGCACTTAAAACCATGGATGCTAGTGAGGTATCAGAGGCCCAGAATGCCGCTGTTGTTGATATCCAGGGAAATGATCCTTTTCCTTCCGAACCATTTGGTATTAAGGTATCCTTATTTTAATTCTCTACAGAACACCTGTTTGTTTGATAATTTTTTGCTGTCTTCTTTCCTGGAAGGTTTTATTTGACCTACATGTACTTCTTTGTTGCTGTTATTAGTCCATACAGATAGGTTTGTTATATTGTATGTTGATTCTGTACTCCCTCTTTTAATGGAATTCTGCTTGCTTACTGTCAAAAAAAGATTACAGAAATGTGAAATTTGTAGGAAGAAGAGTTCCCTTTGCATATTGATGGGGTTAATGGTGACCATGGGAGAAAGAGAATTAAAGTTGAGGAAGCAGATGCTTCAATTCAGGATGATGGTGTGCCTACCAAAAAATCCAGGATGTCTCCAACAACTTCTAAGGATATTGCAATAGATTCCTTTCATGAGAACCCTGATAATTTTAATGGCGATCTTTCTACTGATATTTCAATTGCTGGCCATTTGGAGGGAGATGATGGACCAGTACATCAGCTTGTTGGTGTTTTTGGTGCCCTAGTTGCACAAGGGAGCAAGGCAGCCAGTTCCTTGGACATTCTCATATCAAGTATATCCTCTGATTTGTTGGCTGAAGTGGTCTTGGCTAATATGCACCACCTTCCACTCTCTTGTCCTAAAATTGAGCAAGTTGATGAATCAGCTCTTGACATTCTATCAAATTCATTTAGTGATGATCAGCCAATCAATCCTTCACCTTCCTTTGTGTCAGATATTCTGTCATTATCAACAAGATTGTCTTCATTAATGAATGTGCAACATCCAGCTCAAGATATTTTAGTATGTATAATTCTTCTCATGGGATTACTATTGAACTCTTATTTCTCATTATCTGATGAATCAGTTCAAGAATTTAATTTTTCACATCCTTTTAATTTATCAGACATCACATTCAGAAGGTGAAGAAAGGCCAGGGATGGTTGTGGATGCATCTTTATTGTCTGCCGTAAATGATCCCAATAAAACAAAATCATGTTTTTCAACTTCACCTTATCAGGAAACTATTGCTGAAGCAGATATTGCACCAGCTGTTTACACAAGTGATGTGGTATCTGGTGAGGGTAAAATTCCTGGTTTGGGTTCAACTGATCACATAGATGCTGTCTGTGAATCGAAAGATTTTTCACCCTATTTTAATCCTGAACATCAAGGAGGGAGTCAAGATCATGTTAGTTCTGGGAGTCTGCCGCTTGACACTGCTTCATCTGGCTCAATGTCAACTTGTATTTCAGAAACAGTTGCAACTAGGATTGCTTTCCAAGATGCAGGCGAAGTGCCATCAACATCTTCAAATTCAGTCATTTCGTCCAACCAGTTTTTTCTTCCAAAAATGACAGTATCAGCTGTTGATCTCACTGAAAGACAAAAAGATCATCTTCATAAAGTCTCTTTCATGCGTATGATTGATGCACACAAGAAAATTTCATTGGCGGGTGGCTCAAATATCCATTTCTCTTTGCTTGCCTGCCTGGGTATTGAGGTATTACTTCCTGCCTGACATGCATTGGCTTTTACGGCCAAACAACTTGTGTTGTTCCTGATGGAAGTATTGAAAATGTCTGATTTAAGTCTGATTCATGAAGGTTTCCTATCCTTCCAATTTATATTCCTGATAATTTAATATATTTACAATGCATATGGTAGTGGCATCTATCTCTTTAGTGCTTAAATTTTCCCTGAATACTAGTTAAGTGTTATATCTTGCTAGTAGATCCTTCCAATCACATCCAACTGGTTGCTGTATGAAAACTACCCACAACCATGGAATTCAATTTCATTTTGCGTCGGATTTTGGTTCTGTAGGAAATGGGACGTGTCAAACTTTGATGGAAATGTTGGCAAAAATTGGTAAAAACATGGAGATACTAATGTTGACTAAAATAGACTAAAAAACACGAATTTTGGTTTGAAACATTAGCACAAGCTTAAGTAGGTAATTTAACACATCTAAGATGAATTATATTTAAATTCTTAGAAATTTTAAACATTAAAATAACTTATATAATCAACAAATTGATGGTCTGACATACAGAAGTTTTTTATAATATATAATCTACATTGAAATGTATACATGTAACGATACTAATATGATCTTTGTAGATCTATAAGGATGTACCCTTGAATCCTTGGTGAATGATTGGTTACTCTATGGACGAGAAAGCATCAAGGGATCTAATGCTTTGTTTGTGATCCTATTTTTATTGTTATGCCCTTGTGATTGAGGAAGACAAGACCTTTCCTATCTTCCCTAGATGATCATGGTTAGTTGCCTAATCTCGTGTCTCTTTTATTTGTGTTTTTTCTTAGAACATGGGTATCATTACTATGCACCACATTCTTTGATGCCCCTTTCGATGGTTGCGGTAGCTATTGCCACTCTCTAGAAAGGGTTCAAAAGAGCAGTGATTTGGTTCTATCGTTATTTTCAACTTTTTAGAGTATTTCTCTTGTGTTGTGTTGGATTGATTTATACTTATCAATTGCTAAATTGGGAGTGGGCTTGAAAATTTCAAAATACAACAATAAATGATTTCCTAAATGGTGTGAAATGTGGTATAGTATAAAAAAAGAATAAATGAAGAATGTTGAAGGAAGGGAGAAAGGAAAGTAAAAAAAACGCCACCACCAACAATTTGAATTATAGTCTCACTACATGGGATCGATCATATGAATCCTTTTTTTGATGTATTTTTATCTATTGTCAAATCTTAGCTTAAATTACATAAATTGAAATCTTTTTTCACAATTCTTAACCAAGTAGTTTTAGGTATTCCTCTACTTTTAATTTCTTTCAGTTTGTCTTGCTGATGTGACTGGAGTTTGTCTATAATCCATCTCCAATATTTTTGTTGTATGCTTTCTACATTTTAAGGAATTATTTTTACCTTTTTCAGTTATTTTTTACCATACCAGAATTTCCTTTAGAGTACTGTTATTTTTGGTTTATTTAACCATCCTTTTGCATTTCTTACAGTGCCCTTTAGAGTTAGATGCATGGGGACTCCTTCAAAAACACATTTTGTCAGATTATATTAATCATGAGGTGATGCTTGCTATAGTTCTTACATCTTATGGGCCATTCCGATGTATGCAGTTGTGAATCAGAATATTTGCAAATCAATATCTTTTGCTTCTAATGATTATACTAGGGAATCTAGAAGCTTTTAACACAGAAAAAGCATGTGCATGACACATATGAAACTGCAATAGATGAATTTCTGTAAAGATGAATTTCTGGAGTGCATGACACCTAAGTTCATGACACCTAGTCTACTTCTACTCTATTCTCAATAAAATCTTTTTTTAGCTAATCCCTTACAGCATTGCTACTTATCCATTCAAACATTCACATCTTTACAACACTAATTTTTTGTATATAGTCATGTTTTATAGTCCATTTTGAGTCATAAAGTACTACTATGTAAATAATAGTTTTACAAAATCTTACTTTTAAGGGTATTCTTCTATCATATAACATTTCAGAAGCATTTTAACATAAGGTTTAACTATGATGCAAAATAAACTACCGCACATGTCCATCCTAATCCAGCTGAAGATATATAATGCCCAAAAATGCAATTGTGATTTTGATAGTAATCAATGTTGTGTGATGTTCATTCTTGGGGGTTATTTATCTTGTTTAATTGGTATAAGTTTGATTCTGAACTTCAGTATGATGTAACTACTCTTCCGAGGAGGAAGAAAATGTGTAAGGGGATAAGGGGTTGGATTGATTGAGTGAACAAATGTACATTAAATTCAGTTGGGGCATCTAACTGGTTGGAGTGCATTTTGTTGGTTGTGAGAAATTCCATCTTTGTTTAATGCTCTCACGCACAAGATCTATATATGGATCATATATTTTAAAGCTTGAATCTTACCAATTACTTTTCCATCGTCAATGTCTTCAGGGACATGAGTTGACGTTGCGTGTCCTCTACAGGTTATTTCAAGAATCAGAACAAGATCAAGATTTCTTCTCATCAACAACTGCTACATCAGACTATGAAAAGTTTCTCCTTACTGTGGTGTGTATTATGAGTGAGATATAGGGTTGCTCTGTAATTTATTTCTAAATAGATGTTCTTTTTTGTAGACTGAAAATCTGAGGGACTTATTTCCTGCTTCCGACAAATCTCTAAACAGATTACTTTGTGAAGCTCCTTACCTTCCACAATCTGTGTTGAAGCTTTTAGAATGCTTATGCTTTCCAGATGTAAATGCAAAAGGTGATAAGGAATTACCAAGTGGTGACCGTGTTACTCAAGGACTTATTTCTGTATGGAACCTGATTTTACAGAGGCCATCAGATCGAAATGCATGTCTAAGAATTGCCTTGCAGGTTGTTTTCTTTTTTTATTTTGCATGTATCTTTAAATAATACTTGAATGCTCTTGATCAGTTGAACTCAGCTTCATCAGGTGGCCAATTTGCTTCTAACCATTTACTAAAATAGAAGGGGATGGACTCCACATATGAGGAGCCCGTTAAGTGTGATCAGAATTTACCTGATCCACCCTTAATATTCGATGAAATCATAGGAAGATTACATCTCCCTTGATTTTGCTGTGCATTGTGTTCTGTGTATGTTTTCATAATGATTATACTGGATCAGTAAATTTTTATTCTGTTGTGCTCCATTTTTTCCCTATCACATACCATCATGTATAAATGGTTTCTGCAAGTTTCAAATGAATATTGAATGATCAGAACTTTAATAGTTTGGCGATGACTTTTCTTGAGAACTTGTTTCTACTGCTAAAACAGAGTGCTGTCCATCATCTCGAGGATGTTCGAATGAAGGCAATACGGCTGGTAATTCAAATTGAAGCATGTTACCATGGAATAATTTTCTCTCACCATTCTCTGTTTGTTTAACTATGTTGTGGGTGACAATTTGCAGGTAGCGAACAAGTTGTTTCCCATATCTTGCATTGCGAAAAAAATTGAAGATTTCGCTAATGAAATGCTTCTTTCAGTGGTGCACGACTTTGGCACTGAGGGCTCAGGTATCAAAGAGTCAATAGTTGGAGACAATAAGGTAATTTCCTATTTAAGTATCTTTTAGATAGCATAAAATGGTTTTTCTATTTTGATGATGGAATGCATTTGTTGACTGTTGTGTGGTTTTTCAAGAGCAAAAATTGGTAGTGGGGATGATGTGATTTGTATTGTTTAGGAAGCAAATGGGTATATTAATAACACGATATTGGTACAATAGATTGCATCATTTTTTTTTGATGTTGTTCTCATAAAGATTTTTCATGAAATTGGATAGTTACGAGAGTCAGTGAAGTGAGAGGGGAGTATGGCGGTAGGAGTTGGTCCACGACATATTTAAGTAAAATAGATACATAAAAAATACATATCGATATTATTATACTTGCAAATATTGTAATCATATCAAATAAATATATTTAATTTAAATTAATAATTATTTAAATAATATAGTAATAATCATTAAAATAACTTTTCGTGTTATCAAATACCTAGTTAAATATGCCATATTTTATTTTCACTAAAACAAAAATAAAATAGTTACATCCCAGCATGTATTTATCATATAAATGTTTAAAAATTTAAAACAAATACAAAATAGTATACCCATTGATGTTAGTTCATTTTAAGCATTATTGGTTTATATCTTATTTGATGAATACCTATATTTTTATAATTTATTTAGGCTATTCGTATTTTCTTGCATTTGTATTTGAGAAATATCTGAAAATATCCGTATTTGAGTCTTTCCAAATATCAATTTAATTTTGATATCCGACATGTTCCTGCATTTGTATTTGAAAAATAAAAACAAATACAAATATGGAAAATGATGCATTTGATTTGTTTGCACCTCTAGTCAGAACTAGTTCACTTTGATTTGAAATTTTTTGGAAAATTGTATCAACACTGAAATCATGGATTCTTTATGAGAAGCTGACCCTTTCTACACTATCCTATTGGCTTCACTTTCCAGCCTCCATTTATTTAGTAATTTTAAACATTTGAACCCATATATATAATTATATGAATTGTCTTTTTCAAAGGTATTATTTGTCAAAATTTATGAATTAAGAATTTTATTTATTATTAAATTAGCTATTATTTCTTAATGTACTTTTCCCCTTTACATACCATAATGGGTGTAATCAGAAAAAGTTGTATTGCATATCTTTTGTTCACATTCTAGCTTTATAGGTAATTTTATTAAATTTTTGTTTCCATTCGGCATTCTGATATTATTTGTTTAATTAGTAATGCACAATCATGCATTTGATTCTACAATATTCTATATTTCTGATTTTGAATTTTAACTAGGATTCTGGTCTAGAAAGGGGGAACCAAACATTTTCTGGCCATGAGATATCTTCTGATACTCATCAGTTAACTTCAACATCTAGTGCATCATCCTCTTCAGTATCTGAGGCTCAACGCCGTATGTCACTTTACTTTGCACTTTGTATCAAGGTATTTTTGACTACTAGCATTTGGTATTAAGTTAATATTATTACATGTTTTAATCCCAAATTCCAAACCGCATCATCTTTAATTTTTGTTGTATCACAGAAACATTCCCTCCTCCGTCAAATTTTTGCCATCTATGGAAGCATGCCAAAAGTTGCCAAACTGGTTTGCTCCTTTTAGATTACTCATTAATGGACTTTCTAGTGTCTTTGGATAAGCTTATCTCATCAATTTGTATTTGCAGGCAGTTCAAGGTCATATTCCAATCTTGATTCGGACAACAGGAGCTTCATTTGAACTTCTTGGCATAATTTCAGATCCACCTGCAGGATGCCAAAGCCTTACCCTACAGGTTTTTCCTACTCAAGTACATCTATACAGACACCTAATCGATTTCCGTGTATCTGAAACAGAGTTTTATTTTCAATGATCGCAACTGAGCAGGTCTTGCATACGTTAACTGATGGTACTGTTCCTCCACCTGAATTAGTAGCCTCTGTAAAGACGTTGTATGATACAAAATTGAAAGTAAATTCCCCTTACAAAACCCCTGTGCTCATAATTAATTTCCTGTCACCTTATGCTTCAATCTTGTGTTTGGTGTTTTTTAGCAGGATGTTGAAATTCTTATTCCAGTATTGTCATTCCTCTCAAAAGATGAGGTTTGTAATTTGTTACTCTAAGTATCTAAAACTAGTATTCTTTGCTATAGTAGCATGCATGGATGCTCTTTTACAAATTTGTTTATTGGTGCTGGAGGAAGATAATCATTTATTGGGTCAAAATATAACCTTTGAATTTCTGCATACAAGATCTATGTTTCTTCAATCTGTTTTTTTAAAATTTTTTTTGGAAAATGGCTTTGGGGATCATACAATGGTTGTGAACATGTGAAGACATTGCAGCGGAAGGTAACAATCGAGAAATTGTTCATGGGAGTTTGGCCACTGATAAAACTGGTGCTGTAGGCTACAACACGTGTGCAGGGAATTTTGGAGGTGCAATTTGGTGTGAAATGTGGAATTAGAGTGGAGTTGGGCAATGAAGACTGGTGGAGATTATAAGATGATAATTGGCTAGACATGGGAGTGCTTAAATTGAGATATCAATGTTTTCAGAGTAGCTATGATTTTTGACCAAATTTATGTAATGCGTGGTGCCTGAAAGGAAACTGGGCATTTGGTTTGGGACCTTAAAACTCAGCACAACCTTTTAAGATGAAATTGGTAATGGATAAGGTTATTTGTCTGTCGGGCAGTCAGGTTTCTATTTAGGTGGGAGCAATGAAGGACGACAGTATGAGTTTTTTGTGTGAGAGGGACTTGCCTTTGAAATTTATCTAGAGTTGGCTGTGGATGTTGAGGGATCAGAATGACATGGTTGGCAATGGCGTTGATGGCATGTTTGAGCTTGTTTCTAAGTTTGTGGTGGAGACAATGTGGCACAAAGAGGAAATTGGAATGGAGTCCGATGGAGTTATGATGTAGTCTCCTTCATGCACGACCATTTGGATGTATTCGTCATGCATGGTTTTTGCATGCATGAGTGGTTGTGGTTGTGCATGGAAAAGGTCTTGTGGTGGAGGTTGCCACCAGGAGTTGAGCAACTGTCAAGGCAACATACGTAAATGGTGTTTGGTAAGTTGTGGACGTGGTGTCGAAGATTGTTTGCGGAAGGCTTGTGCGTATGGCAGGAAGTGCGGATCAATAGTTGCATGCATATGTGAAGGAAATCGTTCGTGGAAACGTGGGGAAGCCTACATGTGTACATGGAGGAGTCTGCTCGTGGAATGCAATGGTGGAGAGAGGAAAATGTGAAGAAGTAATGCAAAAGACTTGTCTTCACTCCTTAATATTTGCATGATTTTTAAATGTGGTTGTACAATCCTTGAGATATAAAGGATCTTTATGTTTTTTTTTGTATGCTTGCTGGTCTTTTTTTTTTAGTATTGTGGTGGAGAAGGGGTTCTCCTTTGTAGTTCTTTTGGCTTGTAAGTGAGGGAAGAAGAGTGGAAAGATCGGAGGAGTGTTCCTTTGTTATGTAACATTTCTCATCTTTAATAGAATTCTTCTTAGTCTCCAAGCGTTCTTGTTTCTACTTTATTGTGTTTGGGTCGTGTCATCCTTAATGTCGTCGTCGTCATTTTTGCGGTTGGGTGGGGTTCCAAATCATAAGTATCAAAGCCTCTCCATTCCTTGGTGCATGGTGGAAACAAGCTTTACAAGAATAGCAACAAGGGAATCCTACATCCAACTCAAGTCATTCCGACGATTGTCGAAAGTGTGGTGGGATGTCAATGTTTGGAGGAGGATCACAAGTTAATCTGGAAGAGATGACGATGGGTTCAATCAGTGTGTTCATGGACGAGATGCACATTTTGATGGACAGGATGCCCGCTTGACTTGAAACCTTGGAGAAGTGGGAGAAGGTGTCCCTGTTGGGGTTACATACGAATTAGCCACATGAAGTGGTAGCAGCAATAATAGCACCATTGCCCCCAACCATTCAAGCCGAACCTTGGATGGAGATACTAGAGTTCTCAAGAGTGGTTTATGTGGAACAACTTGATTCATGGATCACACGGTTAGAAACCTTCTTTTCACTCTATCTATATGGCGACAACGAGAAGATTGCCCATGCTTGATTGAGATTGACCAAGAATGCCCTTGCTTGGTGGAATGGGTACATTGCCTCATACGACGTTACCCAATTGTCATGGGAAAGATTTAAGAAGTTACGCAAAGAGTTCTACCTTATAGGGTACATGGAGAAAAGGTGGACATGGTGGTATGTCAAAAGAGATGAGATCAACATCAATCACAAAAGAGAAGGGAGGATTTGTATATTCTTCACGACAAACCTTTAAGAAGTGTTATCACTGCAGAGGTAAGAGTCACGTCAAGCCTAATTGTTAGACGTTGCATCTAGAGAAGAAGCCCAAGTGGATGAAGGACAAGGGCAAGAGAGTAGCTATTATGCAAGAGACACATGGATGATTAACCCATCCACGTGGAGATGACGGAGGTTGACCCTACATTATTGTTGATGGCCTGAGAAGATGACCACAATGATTGTGTGGAGGAGTTGTTTACCTTTATTATGCAGGTAAAGCAACGATGTGTAGATGCTCTTTTTGATTCAAGGAGTGAAAAGAACTTCGGTGTCCAAGGAGCTTGTACGTGAGGGGCTTGGTTTGGAGACCTTTCCTCATCTACAACCTTATCTATTGATGTGGATTATGAAAGGAGCAAGTAGTCTAATGACGCAACAATGCTGTGTGAAGTTTGTTGTTACTTCACGTTATATCGATGAAATGGTATGTGATGTGGTGCCATTGGACATGTGTCAAGTGGTACTTGGCAGTCATTATTTATGCCTATGAGATGTGCATTACCATCAAAGGGTGCAACAGTGTGAACTCTCAAAGGAAGAACATTGATATATTCTACGATGACAACCATGGGAGAAGCCTTGGGGTGGGGCTTGTGTGGCAACATCCCTTGTTCGAGCAATGCAATCAACTTGCAATTGTTGACAGAGGGCGTAGGAAAAGAAGTTTCCTTGGAGAAGAAGGTTGATTCGAGATGCCATTCTGGAGGGAAAGTCTACCATATTACGACATGATGTGGAGAAAAGCTACCACATAGGGTGTAAGGGGATGCACTTTCGAGGAGTCAAGGGGTATATGTAGGAACAAGGTGCGGTCGAGTTCCTGCACTTTTGCATAACTTCATAGGAGCTTCGTCTTTCTCTTAGGAGAGGGGGACAAGTGATCTGGGGTTGGCTCCAGATGTTGAAGGTTTGGAACAACATGGTTGGCAATGGTGTCGATGGCATGCTCAAGCTTGTTTTTGAGTTCATGGTGAAGACAATGTGGCACAAAGAGGAAGTCAAAATGGAGTCCAATGGAGTTATGATGTAGTCTCCTTCATGCATGGTCAGTTGGACATGTGAGTCCGTATTGTCATGCATGGTTTTTGCATGCATGAGTGGTTGGTGGTTGTGTGTGAAAAAGGTCTGGTGTGTACATGGACCAGGTCTTGTGGTGGAGGTTGCCACTAGGTGTTGAGCAACGGCCAAGGCAACATATGCAGATGGTGTTCAGCAAGTTGCGGACGTGGCATCAAAGGTTGTTTACGAAAGACTCGTGTACAATGGGAGGTGTAGATTAGTAGTTGCATGTGTACATGCAGGCAGTTGTTCGTGGAAACGTGGGGAAGCCTACATGCGTACATGGAGGAGTCTGCCTGTGGAATGCAATGGTGGAGAGAAGAAAATGTGAAGAAGTAACACAAAAGATTTGGTCTTCACTCCTTAATATTTGCATGATTTTTAAATGTGGTTCTACGATCCTTGAGGTATAAAGGATCTTTATGTTTTTTTTTAGGCTTGGTCTTTTTTTTTAGTATTGTGGTGGAGACGAGGTTCTCCTTTGTAGTTCTTTTGGCTTGTAAGTGAGAGGGAAGAAGAGTGGAAAGATCAGAGGAGTGTTCCTTTTCTATGTAACATTTCTCATTTTTAATAGAATGCTTCTTGGTCTTCATGTGTTTTTCTTGGTACTTTATTGTGTTTGGGTTGTGCCATCCTTGACGTTGTCGTCGTCATTTCTGCGGTTGGACTGTGTTACAGATTGGAAATCCTACATAAAATCATTCAGATTGGATGATGGCATTGTCCTTCTAACAATAATACTACAATAGGTGATGTTCCATGCTCCATCATTTTAAAAGAGCTAAACTAAAATATTATTGGCTTGGAAAGAATCTTGTATGTCGGTTAGGTGGTTCCATACATTATTATTATTACGATATATTAAAAGTAAATGATGTATTAGGTGTTAGGTGCATGCATGGGTTTAGTTTCACATTGCTTATGAGTTTTTATTATTTTTGTGTAAACCTCTATAAATAGAGGTTTCTTGTTATCTTATGAATAGAACAATCCTCCCTTTCTCTTATTCTTAACATGATATCAAAATTAGTTTACATGTATCTATTACACTTGTAGGCATAAAAATAAGTCATAAGTGAGAAGTGTTAAAGTAGTTCTAAATTGATAAAATGTTAGAATTGGATTGAAACTAATATATGAACTCTTTTACTCATCACCAATTGGTTTAAATGAAATTTCAACATGGTGTCAGAGTTTTTACTAAAGGCCTGATATATGAAAAGCCCTTCCATTTATTAGAACATTAGTTAAACTTATTTGTGGGTGTCATGTAGCCTTTATATAAAAAGGCCTTATATTTGTTAATGAATCAATCCAATCTTTTCTTTTCTTCTTCTTTCTTAACATGGTACCTAGGGTCCACAAAGAGAAACCTTAGCTAAAGAGGAGGAACCCTAGCCATCACCTTCACCTAACCATTTGTCTCTCTCCTTGTCCTCTTCTTACTCAATTGCATGCTTAGCTCTCTCTCTCCCGTTGTTTGTTCATAGACAAGCAACAACCTTTTCTGCCTGTGCATGGTCAGTCCACCTCTCTTCCAGCTTGCTTTGCATAGGTGACTTTTCTCTGCCTTTAGAAGGCAATTCTTCTGTTGCTTTTGGTGGCTCTTTGCCTTTGGAAGGTGACATTCTCTTTCACTGCAAACCTTAGTAGCAACCATTCTCCGTTACGACTCCTCATAGGTGACTACTTTGTCATGTTAGTTTGCATAGGCGACTCTCCTTTGCCTGAGACAGTTGGGGAGTGTCTTTTTCGGTTGTACATAACTGGACGACTCTCGCTTGCTGATCAAAGGACTTCTTTGCTTGCCTTCTTCGACCAACTCTTTTGCCTTGACAAGTCAACTTCTTCCACTCGTGGTTCAAGCAACTCTTCCATCCAAACAAGGTGACTTCTTTCGCTTGTATTTCCAGTGACTCTTTCGCCTAGATGTGGCAACTCTTTCTCTTACACTAGTGTCTCCTACTTATGCATTCCCTTTTCCTAGATTGGTGGCCTGTCACTTGCACCCTAGGGTTTCAAAAGAAGAAGGATGGTCAAAGAAGAAAGGAGGAAAAGAAGGTGGGCACAGGAGAGAAAACAAAGTTGTCCCTTAAAAAATGTTTTTTTAGTCTTTTATGTATTAGGTATGTCTTTTGAATTTGTAACAAGTTGGATGCTCCAACTTACGGAGAGTGTTGAAGTAAATGATGTATTGGGTATTAGGTGTGTGGGTTTAGTCCCACATTTTTTGTGAAATTTTATATCCTTGTGTAAGTCTCTATAAATAGAGGCCTCTTGTTATCTTAAGAATGGAACAATCCTTCCTTTTCTCTTATTCTTAACATTGGATTTTTTTTGCAAATGGTTGTAGAAATTAATAAAAACTAATACATATTTAAAAGATTATAGGTAAAACGTTGGCATTAAATCCATTGGAGTTTTGTGCTTGAAGTGATGTTTGATCAAAAGTTCCATGCCCTAATTATGAGTGGAATGTGAACCCTTACTAAGGTGAGTTCCATGGATAGCAAATGATGTGAAGGGGAATCTTAGTGGCACTGCAGAGATGAAGTGGCAACTTGCTAGCATGTGTTGTTTCTGCTGCAAGAATTGTGAGACGGCTTGGCATCTATTTCTTTGCATGCCTGGAATTACCTGAATTGTGGGAAAAGTGGGTACCAGTGTACTAGACATTAATCCCATGATTTCTGGGATATGCCGTCTGCATCAGACGTTTTGGAGAGAATGAAGTCTGCTGCTTGGGAAGTATTGCCCTTAGCTATATCTGGCAACGTTTTTCTCTAACATTGGATTTTGTGGCAATGAAGATCTGCAGTGTTCTTCATGTGAAGGCTCTGCAGAAAACTTAGAGCATTTGATGTAGAAAGGTCACAGTTTGATTACTATGATTCATTCACAGATTAAAGAAACTGGAGAGGAAGGTGGATGTTGTGGCAACATAGGCTATGCTTAAAGATTCATGCAATGATGTGGTCTATTTGGAGATTCTGGAATAGGGAGATTTTTTGATAATATGATTCTAGTTCCTGTGGATTGTTGCACTTATTCCATTATTTCTGTGCAGTGGAAGAAAGGCTTTTTAATTGAATAATGTAATTTTAAGTTTTTTTTGTTGTATTTCCTTTATATAACATCATCCCAATCATTAATGAGAGTCATCCTTAATTTTGTTTCATAAAAAGCCTTGGATTTTGCAGAAGTCAGTTATAGATGATGTGGTGCTAAAGGAAATAAGGATGAACAGTTTTAGCCTGAATTGAGGAATTGGCTGCTGAAGATGAATGTTGCCTAGAGCCTTAAATATAGTTTGCTTCAATATAACTCCTATATTGGCTCCTGTTTGGAACTGTTTTTGTATTGTTTTTCTTTCCATGACTCTGTGGTGGCCATGTTGCCTTTTTTTCTTTTGTCTCTTTTTGATTTTTGTTGTGCCTTTCTGTTTCTTGTTTGTTCTCTTTTTCTTTTGTTCTTTTGAGGAATTCTCTATAGACCATTTTTAGCTCAAATTCATTTTTTTCTGTTAAACAAGATATATAGTTGCTTCTTACGGTTCAATGCATACCTCTAGTCATCCATAGTTAGCTTAATATCAAGCTTAGCATAAAGCGTCATTATGGTGTCATTTAGTGTTAGAACAAGCTTATGTGTTACCAATTAAACATTCACCTTTATTTTTTGTTTGATCTGGAGGCTTGCTCGATTTTTTATAATTTTTGTGAATTGTAAGCTGTTATTTTTAGAAGGTTTTCTTATAGTTGTTCTGAACGGATGTTACTAGAATTTTCTTTGTGGAGTAGGTCATTTCGGTATTTCCCCAAATTGTTAATCTTTCTCCAGATAAATTCCAAGCTGCACTTTCTCGCATACTGAAGGTACTTTATTTTATTTTTCTATTATTATAGAAATTTAACTATATTTTTAAATATGTCTATCCTTATCTGTTACTTGATTATGTTATCTTTATCCTTGAGCATTATCTGTTCTAAATTTCAAGATCTTGCCATGTGCTACGAACTCAGTTGAATGAAATGAATTGTTTTAAATTCTTGAAAATTCCATACAACCTTTTCAATGCACTTCACACTGTTTGATAATTTCCTTGTCTGATATCACCAGTTAATGAATATTTAGACGCACTGTTGGTTACCTCCATCCATGCTTTTAACTTCCATTGTCATCCCAAAAGGCACATAGTGAGAGTTAAGACTTTGGAAGCCTACAAAACCAACATAGGCAAGAGAGAGTAGCTTCTTTTCATACCTTAATTATACCATCAAATACTCCAAAATGGCCATCTGGGAATCTTTGTCCTTTACTCTGCAGTCCTTGAATGCATTTGAATTTAGCTGTCAAGTATGCATGGGTGAACAACTATAGACAAAACTGAATGTGCAAAACAATGCTCCTAATACAGATTTGTATAAACGTTAGGAAAGGAACGAAAAGAAGATAAATTTTCCTAATACTGGTTTGTATAAAAGACATAAGAGTACCTATAGACAAAACTGAATGTGACTTTCTCGACAATGCTCTCAAATCTGTATTCTAGGAATATATTTCTGTTGCTGCTCTTTCTTGGCAGCCTTCATTCTTTATTGACATGCTAGTACATTGATTTCAAACTTTCACAGGGTTCAGCCCACATTGGTCCTATTCTGACTCCTGAAGAAGTTTTAATTGCCATTCATGGTATAGATCCTGAGAAGGATAAAGTTGCCTTGAAAAAAGTAAGTAGCTTTGCTTTTTTGTGCACTGATTCTATCCATTTTCACATGTAAATGTGTGTTTGTGTAGGTCATGGATGCATGCACCTCTTGTTTTGATCAAGGGCAAGTGTTTACTCAACAGGTTCTTGCAAAAGTATTGAATCAGTTGGTATGCATATTTAATTTAAGAGAGACCTCTCAGAAATGACATTGACTTATGTGTTTAAACTTTGACTGGATTCGTTTACCATATTTCAGGTGGAGCAAATTCCACTTCCACTGCTGTTCATGCGCACAGTCATACAGGCCATTGGGACATTTCCTGCCTTGGTAAGCAGTTTTCTTAGATATGATTTGGATGAGTGATAATATTATAAGGGATAATTTAAAAAAATTATTAGAATTAGTAAGATTTAAATTAATTAAAGATAAGAGAAAATCAGTTTGGGTGGTTTGGCCATACCTGAAGAAATCAAAACATGTATTAGTTAGTTAAAAGAGGAAAATTAATTAATGTAGAAGAAACTAAAAGAGGCAAAAGAAAATTTTAAACTATTTGGTTGGAAATTGTGAGAATAATTTAAATTTATGTAATTTAACCGAATATTTGACCATTTGATAAAAATACATAGAAGAAAAAGATTCTTGTAGCCACCCTCACGTTATGGGATTATGATTTAGATTGTTATTGTTATATGATTTGCATGTTCACCGTTGAGTGCTGCTTCTTGTTTACTCATGCTTTAGAAGAAAAAGATTAAAATTTTCTTAAATTTTTTAATGTCTATCTCAATTTTGACTCATTCAGCAGGACTTTGTTATTTTTTATATACTTTGTCCTGCAGAACTATTCTAAGAAAATATTCTGGTTATTGAGGTTCTTTGAGTATGTATTTGATATCAATTCCATGTTTTGAAGATCAGGCCTTTGTTTTAAAAAATAATTAGAATTAAGCACAAAAATTATTTTGTTTAGATGTTTGCTGAAATTTTAATTATAATCTCCCTTTTGTACTTCATTTTAGCAAAATGGCTTGCTTGCTATGATTACATTTAACTTCAACATGCTCATTCCGTTTAATCATCCTTCCAAAAAATATGTAAATGGGTAGTATCTCAAAAAGTTCATTATTGACTTAATCTTGAAGAGTGATTATATGCACTTTCTCATCTCCTTTCTTTTGATGCATGTAATTTAATGTTTTTCATCAATTCAATTTTGTAGGTTGATTTTGTAATGGAGATCCTCTCTCGACTTGTAAATAAGCAAGTGAGATTTATTTCTTCTTCCTGAGCTTCTTTTTTTAAAATATGTTGTCAGATGGTGTCTATTATTTGCAGCAATTGACCGTTTGCCAAAAGTTCAGCAGTTACCTTACTTTACGACTCATTTTTTACTTTGTACTTGTATTGTTTTCTTCTTGTCTATGACATCATCCAGATCATGTCTCATATTCCTGCAGATATGGAAATACCCGAAACTGTGGGTTGGATTTTTGAAGTGTGCGGTCCAAACAAAACCTCAGTCGTTTAATGTGTTGTTGCAGGTCTGATGTTGAACCAAATGTTCCATTCATATCACGTCTAGTCATGTTATGATTTCACAAGTTATTTTTTTTCTATCTTGGTCATTGTTATATCATACATAAATGCTCTAGTTGCTCTAGAATTGACATGATTAAATGAAATGCTGCACTGGATATCCTCTTTTTAGTTCATAAATTTAGGAGTTATAATGGTTGTACTGCTTTCTCCCTTTTACACAACAAAAATGGTATAGCAAGTCCACAGCATTATTTCCAAGGGCGGCTTCTAATGAGGCCACCTTGTTCTCCACCTCTTATGAGTCCACAGCCTAACTCAAATTCCACCTCTAAGTTTAAGCAATGTGGTACTAAACATATACACGTAATATACTACATACATACAATATCGAAATGCTCTAATAGGTATTATTTTTATGTTTTTGTATGTAAACACTGGTGTACTGCATATTGGGAAAATACATCCTAGTAATGTGGCGTACTCCATATTATAATGGATATCATTGCATGCTTGCTACGGTTTAAAGTAATGTGGTGAAATTGGGAATGTCGTATTGGTTTGTGATTTCATTTCACAATTTGTAAACTGGCAACTAGTTTGTGATCCACAACCAATGAATTATGAATGTTTGCTTATGCTTCTTTTGTTATTTTTCCAGTTGCCAGCTGCTCAGCTTGAAAATGCCCTGAACAGAAACCCTATTCTCAAAGCATCCCTTACTGAGCATGCCAATCAGCCAGACATTCGAACGACACTGCCAAGGTTTTCTTTTGCACATTTTTTATTATCAAATTTAATTTGATGTTTGACTCAATTTTTCATGCGTAGGTCAACGCTTGTTGTACTTGGGCTTGCACAAGATCCACAAAATCAAGCTGCCACACAAGTAACTCAGAATCTGACTGTTGATTCAGGCAACTCTGCCGCTGACGCAGGCACAGAACCAACTCAGGATTCTGGAGCTAATATGTGAGAGTAGAATCTTGTACACTTATCCAGACATCCTTTTCTGTAAAAGCATATTGTACAAAGTGCAAAAATCTTTTGTGTATCGTTCCAGGTTATTTTATCATGCTCCAATTTATGCGCTTACCCATCAATGAGAATTCTTGTATCGGGTCGATATCAAGTTTGTATAGTTTACCAATCCCCGTATTTTGGACGTACTGTAATCTCTGGAATTCAGATGAACTTTTCCGAGATTGGAGAGCCTGTGCAGTTGATGATGAAATGGATTTTCCGTTTGGATTTCTAGTGCATTACGTATGGTTTGATGTACGGTATATAATCCTTATTTTGGATAAACCTTCACATTCAAGTGGTTAAACGTGGACGGTTGCAATTCTTTTACACCGTCGTAGCTTGGCCGTGTTTTTTCTCTTAGAAAAACAGCATTATCTGTAGGAATCCTTTTTAGTGCTGGTTTGGATGTTAATTGGTACAGTTTGTAGCCTTCGATTTCGATCTCAAATTAAGTGCAGAATTTTTCTTTGAAGGAATTCTTTTTAGGAGGGGTTTTGTATCAACGGAATTGGAGAGAGTTTTATTGTCTAATTTGAGTATTTATGTAATAAAAAAATTTTGACGAAATTTTTTTTTTTTACGGAATTAGATGAATTTTATTTTAAAAGTTAAATTCTGATCTCTCTTATGAAATTGGTCGATTTTATAGGATATTTTGTAATTTTTGTATCTTTTAAAAAGCTAATAGTTAAAATTTAAAATATATTGATATTTTATTATTTTTTAAAATAAAAAATAAATTTAATTTTGTCCAGTACAAATACTAAAATTTGAATTTCATTCAATTTTGTAATGTGTATAAGTACTTTTTTATTGAATTCGATTTAATTCAATTAAAAAATAAATTTTTAATAATTTATTTTTATCTAAATCTATACGTATAAATGAACTTTAGTACTTATTTAAATTATGTAAACTCAACATTGTCCATTGAAGTCTACACAAGTTACCACACTTGCAAAATCATAACGGTGGAAATGACACGTAGGTGAGTTTCAAGTAGGACGTGTTTTCTGCGATGCACGTTGAATTTCTGCACTTAAAAAAGGATTTTGCATGGATTAGATACTCTACGTGTAATGCATTTGTGAGCATGCAAATGAAGCAAACGTTCGTAATCAACTTGTTGGTATCTAAATTGACCATTGCAAATGAAGCAAACGTTCGTAATCAACTTGTTGGTATCTAAATTGACCATTGCAAATGAAGCGAACATCTGAAGCAAAATGGTGTCAGCAAATTACATGCCTAAAATTAAGATTTTTAGTTATAAATACTAAGAAAATTAAGATTTTTCTTAGTTATAAGCCATTAAATTTGAAGCCCCAACTTCTGTGCTTTGATTCCTAAAATTAAGATTTTTACCCTGTAGGAAGCATTATCTTCAAATCTATATATAAAAAAGGTTGTAGTTCTAGAAAAACGTTTGACAACATGCCAGAAGATTAAAAATCCTATTCTACGGTGTTTGAAAATCCCAAGATACATAAAAATTCAATGATAAACGAT
>JAMKPZ010002173.1:0-62949 GCA_024699675.1 Amphibolis antarctica
GGGGGGGGGGGGGGGGGGGGGGGGGGGGGCGTTTGGAAGACACAAACAGGCTTACCGTTCTTCTTCCACTTCTGCGGCTTCCTCATCTTTCTCCTGTACCTCGGCATTCCGTCCGACTCCTGTTCTTCAACCCTCCGTAGCTCTAAGATTCGTCTCATCCCTACCAACGCCAGATGTGTTAGCAGTGTACCCAAATAACATGCAAAACACCGACTAAATCCTTCGACCAAGCAATACTACTTTCTTTGCCTACAATGCAAAAAGGAGAGACTATTCTATCTGTGGCAGGGCAACAAGTCTGACCGTGTGAGCGAGACGACAAAATAGCCAAACACTAGCGCCTAAGATTAAAAAACGCTGACATAAAAACCAAAACATTATGGAAGCCCATTTCAAACACGGATCTGCTTCGGATATACATGCTGAAAAAGATATGCACATGGATCTATAGACCATTTAAAAAAAAAAAACAAAAAAGAAGGAACAACAATTCCAAACCAATGACCATATTCAAAACCGCTCGTCATGATGTAAAAGACGGCAGTATCTTACAGTCTCTATCAGACAGCTCCAAACGAACAACTGTTGGTTGGAGACCTTCATAGACACCATGTCACAAACACAATGGCGAATGTTGTTCCAAAGAAAATTCATGCGCACTTGTTTCTAAAGCAATCTACAAGTGGTGCAGGCCCAATCGGTTGACCGTGACGTGAAGATTTTTTATGCCATGAATTATTAGCATATCACCCGCTCCCTTCATGACATTGAATAATCACGTACATTTCAGAAGGAAAAAAAAAAACATACAAGAATCGTGGTCTGTCGTGTGGAACTCAGATAAGCAATCATATTCTCGATAAACAGGCAAAATTTTGTTTGGAACTCAGATGAGCACTGTATTTTCCGGTGGTGCACAAAAAAGGTTTGCAACTCACTCCTGCATGCCGTAGACAATTTTCCATATGTCACCATATCGAATGAATTCAAAGCATAATCATTATAAAGCAGAATAAGCTCAATGGACACTCAACAGAAAACCAAAGTAATGCCGTACTCTGTCTTCAAATAGCTTCTTGCAAAAGTATTATTATAATGGTGAATGAGGACAAAAAGGCACCTGATAACCTTACAACATTTTTAAACTAAATCGGTGACCGGATCTTTTTGGATCGACCTTCTAATTTATTGTGGTTGAATCATTGTTTCTCATGATTGAAGCAATTGATGCAAGGCAGATTGGTCTGCACTTTAATTCCATACCTTGCAACGAGTAGATTAGTTGAACATTCATACCCGTAGGCTATATACAGCCACACAAACAACTACAAAAGTATCAGAATATAACCACTACCTAAAGCATGAGATTTTTTCCAACAGGAGAAATGTTACGCTGCAACTAAATAACAAAATCAGGTTGTCTTTTAAAATTGATATCTTATGCCTACTGTTGTCTTTTAAAGCAACATACAAGAAAGGGTTACAAGAAATTTATTTTCTTTTATCCTTTTATTGCTTTCTTCAATCACTAATCGGTTCTTAGATCATGGAGCTTAACTTTAACGACTGCAAGTAAAACTTGTCCCACATAATTACTCATCATAGGTTGTGTAGTACGTGAATCCCAGTCTAGGGACTTCTAGAAATAATCCCGATTTCCGCAAACTTATGCCTGGATGGAGTCTAATAAGGGGTTCCATGATATCTATAGTGACTGAAACATGAAAACTAGTCACGTGAGATGAGCTTGAACCGACGATTAAAAATGTGAAAAAGCAGAACTAGCCTTACCTTTTAATGCGTGACCAACAAGCACCGTATGGAAACTATAAATATTCATGTTCCTGTTACATCCATTGGATAGCTCCCTAGAACTCTAAGGAACGTTGCAGATTCCTGTGAATAGATGATAATCTTTTACCTGAACATCTTAAAAGGATATCATACTTGAAGGACTGATGAAATTAAAATACCTTAAGATGTCTAAGAGCATTCTGTGCTTTTAGAGATGCCATTGATTCTTCGAAGTCTACATAGAAAAGATAGTCGAAGTACCTACACAAAGGAAACAGCTCAAGAATAAGAGACTGTTGCCAAACGTCATGAAAATTATTACATGCACTTCTGATTCAACAATTTTACATAAGTTAAAAAACAGATTAAGAAGCATGTCCTAGTTAATAAGGATGAACCTTTGAGAACCATTATTCCCATCATCAGAAACCCTCAAAGGTTGATTTCTTTGGGGACGGCTTTCAATCTGTAACAGAAAGGCCAAGCGATGAAGATTTAATCCAAGACATCAAATTCATAAGCACAATCAATCTAAATTAATTAGAAGAACAAATGATTGTGACATGCCTTTGTGAGGTTGATGTCCCTCAATGCAAAAACAGCAAGTGCTTTAAAAAGGACGCCTGGTCCTTCTTCTAGAGAAAATACTATACTTGTCTGTACACAAACAGCAAAAAAGTAAAGATAGTGAAGAATATCAGGGAACCATAAAACCCTTATAAACTAGATAGTTTCTGTCTATATTAACGTATACCTTGAATCGTTTTTTGATGCCAGGAATAATTGGTTCTCTTGCCAACATCAGAAACCGAGTAACATTGTCAGGATTATCCTGCATTATAGTAATACTTACTTTGAAGAGCAAAAAGAGGAGACTTATTTATTACTAGAAAACTTTTCTTTAGGAATATTAACACTACCTGGATGTCTTCTGCAAGAATATTTAAGCCATATTTTTGTGCTGCTATAGAACTAGCAACCGCTCCTACATCTTGGAGATTGTGGCATGCAATAAACTGTTTGTATACAATAAACCGACTTAATTTAAACATAAAATCAGTTTTCCCTACTGAATGCAAAGTTCAACAAGTTCTCACCTCAGCAGCACCTGCAGTATCATCCACAGCTTCTCTGATGACTCCTAATTCTGTCAGAGTATGCTCACATTGTGCAAGGGCCTATAACCATATATTCAATTAGACTATGCAACAAATCCAAAAGAAGACTTGCGAACTGCTGACAATCACATTGTGCAAAAGGAGAAAAAACAATCACAAGGATGAATGCAGAATTTACTTGAGAATGGCTAAGAACTCGCTTTAGGTCTTCCTTCTTCACACCATGATTTGCTAACAAGCAATGTCTGACAGAGAATTGCACTTCACCAACAATATGCAGCGAATGTCTAAGTAAAAGGTCATAATTACGATGTATACTTCCCCCTAGTGAATTCTCAATGGGCAAAACTGCATGTTCAACAAGCAAGCTTTCAACAGCCTGTTAGGAGATGGTCAATAGATGAGGACATTAATTTCCGTACTATTTTAACATTATGAGGATTCAAAACAAAATCTTAAAATGTCTACAAAAGAAAAAAAAGCTCTTTCAAAATTATAAACAATGGTGCATTTGAGCCTGTCATGAAGAATATGGAATCACATCACATAACATTTTTAAAGAACATTTGTATGCACAACTGGTCCTTGTGTAACAGCCAAGAATGGGAGAGGGAAGGACCCAGGATGGATCCCAGGTTGTCAGTCTCAAAACAGAATTATTAACCACTAATAAAGCATCACAAGAAAAAATTGACGTGCTTGAAAGGAAGAAAATCTTCTCCTAGTAATTTAGGTTTCATAAGAAGCCTAAATATGAAGATCCTTGACCATCCAGAGAATAATTAATTCCTATAGATACACAAGGTCGTAAACAACAGCAATGAAGGATTGACCATATCAATCCTTGACCTTCATTTAATTTTATCCATAACTGAATACTCCAAGTAATTTTTGGCCTTTCTATGCTATTGATTTCACCAACATTAACTAATTCTCCTATTCTTGTAGGTGCATCCATAATTTTTTTATAAATATGACCAAATTATCTAAGAAAATTGTATCTTATTTAATCCCTAGAAGATACAACTCCTCTGTTTTAACTGAAATCCATTTTTTAACTTATCCAAAACTAGACCAAACATAACATCAACCTGGTGCAATAGAGGATCAAACCATTCGTTCACCTAAACCAATTCAAGTTGTGATGCCAACATAATATCATAAATAAGTAAATAATTATGCACACACGCCCAAATAAACAGAATATTTTAAAAAAAATTCCAGAAAAACCAGGAAAATCAGGAACAAAAACAGAATGACAGATTCATGAATCATAACACACAAACCTAATTGAATTACACCAAATAAATTCAAACTTTTTGCCAAATAAATAATGTGTGAAAACCATTTAAACATTAGCTCAAGTTTTTTGTTTGTTGTAAAGAAGGGTTGAAATATTGAAATGAATGAAATGGAACCATTTGATGTAAAATAAAAATTTTCCCCTTTTAAAATTTTTCAGAATTTTGACACGTATTTTGAAATAGCATATTTCATACAACTCAAATTTGAATGATGTAAAAAAAAAAAAATTGAATGATGTACAGCTCGATTTTTACTCATAAAAAACAGTAAAAATATTAGACCTGCATAATATTAATCATTTGGATTATAAGGCTACATTTGGTTCAAATTACAAGATGTTCAGCTTATGTATAATTGTGATCACAGGCATTTTACAAGGTCGTCATCATTACCACAATTTTGAGATATTATTTACATTTATAAAGAATTGTATTTGTGAGAGGTTAACTCAAGTAGATTACAAGAACATCATTAATAACTAAAGTAGTTTAACTTTAAATTTCACTATTAATGTTTTAAATTAAAGATTAACATTTAAAAATTTTGATAACTTAACACATATCCCCGTAACTTATTATTATTATTTATCAATGAAAGTAAAAGAAAAGAATTTTATTATGGCAGCCTACAATTGCATCTCTAAAATTAAATTAAACTAAATTAAAACTGCATTTGTCCTCTACAAATTGTGATTTTTCGGAAATGTTGCATGATGACTTTTGACTATCTAGTGCCTCAATGTGTTAAATTATGTAGTTTAGTCCTTTGCACACAAATCTTATCTTTCCTATGGAAAACCCTGTAGCTGTGCATTGCAGCCACCATTTTTGCAACTAAATTCAGCTGACTGGTTAAACCAAAATTGGATGCAAAACCAATTCCTCTTTCCTAAAAATTATTTGATAATTCAATCAGAGTAAATTGAGTTAAACCAAAATTAAACCAGTTGAATCACTTGATTTGACGAATGATTCAATCCCTTTAACTGTATCTGATTCATAAATTAAAACCCCATATATACCAAAAGATCAAGAATTAAAAAACCTACAAACGTTAACTTGAAAACCTAAATCCTTTATGAACATTTATGAATATATGAAATAATATTTATCATTTATCCTACAGAAGTATAACAATTACTTATTATATACATTTATCACTAAAATTCATCAAATATATCAGTTCAAACCATTCATGAACTTTCAAAAATTGTTCCAGGCAATTTATAAACTGTATCAATAACGAACAATGACATGATGACATTGTCATCAATTGAACCAATGGTTAAATCACTTTGAACCACAATCATTGGACTTTCCATTTAAATTTTAGTTTGGTTTTAAAAGCATTGATTGTAACAACCAAGTCACGATAGTTATCACTAATAATTCAACATTCAGTAAATAAATAAAACATACCAACGTAGACTATCATTATGTGTAGTGCAATATGGTGATGAGAGGAATCACAGTCACTCCCTACACTCATTCTTTAGAATAGTTAGCTGATATTCAAATCACTTTGTGATCTAACAAGTTAAGCATGATAAATATTTATGCTCCAACTTGAAGAGTGTTAGAGTTATCATGCTTATAAAATTTGTGGTTATTAGGGTTATTGGATATCCATCTATTAGAAAAGACTTAACCTAACCTTATAAGTATGTAATTCACTCATGGCAATAAACAATTCTCTCATTTTTCCACTCTAAGGGCTCATTTGTTTATCCAGTTTCAGCTCTAGTTTCAGTTTTAATAACTGCAAATAGTTGAAATTGAAGATAATTTTGTAAATAATGATAAAATTGTATAGTAAATTATGAGGTGAAAATTTATGTGTGGAAGTTTATGCGATAATGATAATACATAGGAATTTATGCAAAGCTAGAATTGAGAAAACAAACAAGGCTTAAGACTAGGTATTTGACCAAATGCTCCAGTACCTACAAAATCCACTACTAGCATGTCCTAGAATAAGAATGATATATTCAATAATTTAAAATAGCCAAGTGAAATGAAAAGTGTTAAAAATACAAAAGGTTAACAAACAAGTGGATATTTAGAAATGAGCAAAGAATGACGGTCTTTCTGTTGAACATGTTCTAATTAAAGAAGTTCTATCATTAATCAGACCAAATAGAAACTTAGAACTAGAAGAACACTTCATGTATGCCTGAATCTTTTTACCATGAAATGAAATGCCCATTTTCAAATACATAGCTATTTTAAGGATTTTTTTGTGACTTCAACGACACTGGAATTCCATTAGATTGCAGATCAGGCAACAAAGCAGCGACCCCTATTTTCATTTTTGAAAGAAAATGTGAATGATTTATGAAATCCAATGAAATGTAAAGAATGAATTATTAGGAAAAGATTTGTTTTAAGAACTGACAGGTAAGCAAGATGGGACTTAATATCTAAAGCTCTTGAGTACACAACTCAGCTACTTCACAAATGACAATCGACCAACAT
Organism: Amphibolis antarctica; assembly: GCA_024699675.1. Lineage (NCBI taxonomy): Eukaryota > Viridiplantae > Streptophyta > Magnoliopsida > Alismatales > Cymodoceaceae > Amphibolis > Amphibolis antarctica. The sequence continues at coordinate 6,692 of JAMKPZ010002173.1, forward strand.
TTCCTTTTCCCTATACACTAAAAAGTGTGTGATAATATGATCTACACAACTTCTAACACTATAAGCTTTTAAGTCCTATCTAAGCTTTTCCCATCTATTGGAGTCTATGAAAGTTGTGATGGAGTCCACAACTCCAACAAGTAATTCCTACACAACATGAATTGTAAGAAAAGTCCAGCACCAAATTTACCATATAGAACATCCATACAAATTGCCGGTCTAATGAAAATCTTCTAGAACAACAGAATCCAGCATCACACGTTAATAGTTGTTGGAGCAAACTATTAACATCATCTTACAGTGAAAACAGCATCAAATTGTTCGTACCCAACCGCTTCACAATTGGGGTACGCCTTCAACGCAGCAGCTTCACTGTACGCTCCTGAAATACCCTGATACCAACCAACAACAAAAATTCATCAACGAAACGATGCATTCCTTCGTGAAATCCTTCCAACATAGCATTCCAATCGAACCTGATAAGCAACCCTAATTTTCGATCCGCTCACCCGCCCTGACACGCCCGAAGCAGTCAACGGCCCTGCAACACAGTGGAACCCGAAAGAGGAAATCACAAAACGGGGATAATCGAAGAGAGTAGGACCGAACTGGCAGATTCTCACGAGGAAGAGACGAGGACATCTTGGTGTTGGAGATCTCGGGCAGGGACGAGTTGTCGAAAACCCGACTTATCTCAAGGGAGGGGGGCTTGCCGTCGTCGTCCTCGGGGGTGATGGCAGAGAGGCATAGTGAGATGCCAGCGCCGCGGCGGCGGGGGCGGAAGGTGAGGCGTTCGTGAAGGGAACGCGGGATGTTCGCGGCGGCGACGGGGAATTTAGGGAAGGGATGGGATCGCGGTGGTCGGAGTTCGGTGGCGGCCATGGAACCGAACGGAAGGCGCGAGATTTGCAGTGGCCCGCGGTACATTACCGGGCCAGGTTTTTTGTAGGTATTTTGCGACGATACCATCGGAGAATAGTGTTTTTCGTTTCTGTCTATCCAATTATTGAAAATTACAATTTAGGATGTATTTGATAATAAAATTTAATAAGACTTTTACTTTTAGAGTTAATTGTATATAATTTTTTTTTAAAAAAATGTGAATAATAATTATAATAGTTTTTTAACATAAGTGATTTCTGGATGATTATCACATTGTAATTTTTGATGATTATCACATTTTTAATAGGTCAATCATCTCTGCAAAAATAATAAATCCATAATATAAAATAAATTACATAATTAGATAAAAAATTATGATGTTGTATATATTATTTACGATACAGTAAAAGTATACGTTATGAATATGCATTTTTCTGTCATTACATTATAAAAAAATATCTTAAATAAACTTTATTATATAATAATTTCATTAATCTTTCTTAATGTCATGATTATTATCAAGAAAATAATTTTTATTGTTTAAGGTAAATATGATATTATTGAAAATAGTATATGCACTCATCCACCGGTTGTATTGATAACAAACACAATTTTAATATATTTTTTGATATGTTTATAACAGTCACCTATTCATATATTTTCATCTGTTATATGATAATTCGATTTTCTATTAGAATTACTTGTTACATTTTACAAATAAAGTTATTAAAAAAATAGATGATTAAGAAATGTAATTTCTTAATTATATTTTCCTGAAAGCGATCAAATTGAATTTATTCAAATGCATCTTGGAATTTATCTTCAATGATTCTCTATTTCAGGCAATGATAATGACTTGATAAGATCTAGAATTTAAGGACTTGTTTGCAACAGAAATGTAAAAATAGAAATAAAAAGTTTAAATAAAAATAAAAATAGAAAATATAAATAGAAAGTATAGATAAAAATTTAAAAATAAAATAAGTTAGTGTCTAATAGAAGGAACAAATAAATCAAATTTTTATAAATGTACGTAATGTTTGTGTATTTGAAATTAATAGAAAATGATAAAAAATAATAGTTAAAATTTTTATTATTTCTTATTATTTTCTATTAATTCTAAATATACAAATATTACTCTATTAATACATCAAAGTTCTTGCATAAAGCTTCAAATTGTAATATAATAATAATTATAATAACAATTTTGAATTTGTTCCATTTCAAATTAGTAGAATTCAATGAATTAAAATTTTTATAAATACATGTAGACTCATTTTATATATTTTACGGCAATTATATACTTGATTTGGTAACCTTTATATATAACTTTGTCCTTCTTTGCTATATATCTAATGTAAGGTAATTAATAGCAATATAATTTAAGTAGTATTTATGTATTTAGAATTAAAAAAATACATAAAATGATAAAAAATTTAGTTAAAGTTTTTATTATTTTACGTAATTTTTTATTAATTCTAAATACATAAATGTTGTTGTAAATCTTAAAAGGATATTCCATATCTTTTTTTTCAATTTTCCTCTACTTCCATAAATACTTTTAAGAAATTTATATTCAATATATATTACCTTTACAACATTATAATACTGTCATACAAAAGCATTAGAACCTATAAAACACAACATCATTTAGACCTGTAATAATTTAACCAGGGAACTCTCATATAATGTGGTACAAAAAGAAATTATCTTCCCATTTCGAGAATTTTTAATACTTTCATTGTTATAAATATTTGTTCGTTTGTAAAATTAAGTATTTCAAATAACTCTTTCGTAATATCATCGACAAGGACATTCGTTTTTTTAAATCTTTTTAAGTTTTTTTCTTCAACCTTTTAGTCTTTTCGGACCATTCAAACTGCTTTTTCTTTTCAAAAGAAACCATCGAATTAAATATCTTTTGAAACTTTTGTAAATGCTGCTGTCATTTTCTTTCTCTCTTGTAAATATACACATGGTTTCAATATAATTTTTTAATGAGACTCTTTGATACTTACTTTATGAACTTTTGGTAGCAAACTTCTTCATTCACGAATGTTACTTTTAACTTTCAGGAGTATTTTCAATTTCTATCACTATTTTTACATTTTTTAACCTATTTTTTATTTTATTTTATCATCATATCTCTTATCATATCAACATTTATATATTTTAAATAATATTTGTTTACAATCTAATTAAAATAACCAAATAAATGAAATTTCACTTGATTCAGAAGAAATTCTGTCCTTCTCGGTATCCCTCAGAAGAAGTTACACCTGAGTTAGAGGAAATTCCATTTGTCCTAATATTCACTAGAGGAAGTTTTACCAGAGAAAATTTCGTCCATTCCAGTCCATCAAAGGAAATATTGCTTGATTCAGAGGAAATCCTGTTGGTCAAAATGTATCCACCAAAGGAAGTTTTGCCTAAATTAGAAGAAATTTCGTTTGTCCTAGTATCTACCAGAGGAAATTTTGCTCGATCTAAAGAAAATTTTGTCCTTCTCAGTATTCCCTAGAGGAAGTTTTGCACGAGTTAAAGGAAATTCCATCGGTCCCAATATCTACCAGGGGAAGTTTTGCTCGATGTAGAGGAAATTCTATCTATTCTCAGTCCACTAGAGGAAATTTTGCCTGATCTAGAAGAAATTTCGTTGGTCTAAATGTATCAACTAGAGGAAGTTTTACCCAAGCCAAAGGAAAGTCTATTCGTCCCAATATCTGTTAGAGGAAGTTTTGCTTGAACCAAAAAATTTTTCGTCCCTCTCATTCTCAGTATCCATAGAAGAAGTTTCGCCTGATCCAGAGGAAATTCTGTCTATCTCAATATCCACAAAAAAAAGTTCTGTTTGAGGTATAGAATTCCTTTCGTCTCAATATCTAGCAAAAGAAGTTTCATCCAATATAAAAGAAATTTTGTTCTTCTCATTATCTACTAAAGGAATTTTTGTTCGAGTTAGAAAAAATTTCGTTCATCTCGGTATTCACAGTAAATAAATCGCATGAAAAAAAAAATATTAATAACTTTGAATAGTATGCACAGGAAAGTGAAGATAGCCTTAAGATCATGAGCTCAACTTCACTCAATTAAACCTTTAAAATTTTAATATCAATAACCTTTTTTTTAAAAAAAATATTACAAAGTATAAAAATTAAATAGTGCTTTGGGGTTAACAGGTTAGGTTAAGGTAATTAACATTCCAACCTATTTATAAACCAAGTTGGGTCTGTGTTGAAAAATACACAATCGTATATTTTAAAATTAACTCCTCAATAATAAAACAAACAATAACAAAAATAAAAAATGAGGTAAATCATAAGTGTACCAATATTTTACATGAAATTTTTTTCTAATACGAAGAGTAAAAATCACAGGATTAATCATTTTATCTTCAAATTTTATTATAAATATAATAGGCGCAAGTTAAGTTTTTTCTAATATTTAACTAAAAAAATTACACACATCTTCTTAATCAAACTAATAATATAAGTAACAATACAAATAAGAGGCAAATTAAATTTTACTCAAATCAATCTTCCATGTTCCAAAAAATTCATAAATTTGGTAAGAATGAAGTATCTAGTCTTTAATCTATCAAAAGGTAGATTTCATCACCTCTTAAATGGAACTTCTCACAAGGATGTGTGTATTGTAAAACTGAAATGATAAATTTTTTTAAATTTTTTTTTAAAGGTGTGTATTTTGATTTTCAATCTAATCGTTAATCTAAAAAAAAGTAAGTCAGACCTATCTTATAAATTTCAACTTTATTTGATCACAAATAAACTTTTAATCGACTTTTTAATAAAGATGACCTACAACAAAATTGACATAAAAAATAGTCATCATCTTCTCTTATTTTTAACACTAGTGTGCAATTTTTCTCTTACCTTTTCCACAACCTACGTTAGAAGGGTTAAGTAAATATTTTGTGTCAAAGTTTTCGTATAATAAAAATATTAAGACTAAGCTATCCTGAAGGGAAATACAACAGTTCGTTTAAAAATAAAATATAAGTAGATATTAAAAAATATTTTTTAAAATAATATATTTACGGTTAAATAAAAAATTTTAAAAATAAAATTTAAAATTTAAAATTTAGCAAGATAATATCCAAAATAACACGTATTTTCCTAAATTTGTTGTAGTTGGCACTGAAATATTTAGTATTAATGCCCTGTGGCAAAATAATACACTTTCCGGAACGTCCACCCCACAGCCCATCGCCGCCGGAACGACAACCCTAATCTCCACCCCAGTCGCCGACGCTATCGTCCCTCTCTATTGCTTCCGACTTCCAGTCACTTCCTCCACGACCTCATAGCGATTGATGCCTGAGGCCCGTCTCCATGCCACCGAAGCAGCAGTCCAAGGCCGATCTCGCCAAGAAGCAGAAGATAGTCGAGGACAAGACCTTCGGGCTCAAGAACAAGAACAAGAGCAAGAACGTGCAGAAGTACATCCAGAGCCTCCACCAGAATGTCCAACCCAAGCCTGATCCCTCCAAAGCCGCCGCAAAGGTTCGATTCGTGTCATGGTCGTGCGGTTTTTTTGTTCGATTTGGACACGGTTCCTGACCAAAGGTGTTTTTTTTTTTTGTGGGGGGGGGTGCAGAAGAAGAAGGAGGAGGAGCAGGCGAGGGAGAAGGAGCTGAATGATTTGTTCAAGATGGCCATCAGCCAGCCTAAGGTGCCTGTTGGTGAGGAAAAGATGGAGGTTTTTGTGCGCCTCCGCGTGTTTTCGTGTTTGATGAATTGCTTTGCCTTCTGTTCACAGGTGTTGATCCAAAGTCGATACTGTGCGAGTTCTTCAAGGCTGGGCAGTGTGCGAAGGGTTTCAAATGTAAATTCTCTCATGATTTGAATATTGCGAGGAAGAGTGCGAAGATTGATATCTACAGTGATAAGCGTGATGAAGGTAATGGATTTCTGCTAAGGGATCGGATGTATTTTTTTCTTGCTTAACTGTGTTGAAGTTTGTTATTGACTTCCACGATGGATTGGTTTAGAAATGATGGATGATTGGGACCAAGCAACTCTGGAGAAAGTTGTTGCTCAGAAAAACAACGAGTATAAACAGAATAGACCAACGGATATTGTATGTCTTTCCAATTTTCTTGATCCGACTTGTTCATTTTACTACTTATCACATTGATAAATGAAAACACTTGTATTTATCTATACTAGCTCTAATTCAAATTCAGGCATCACCATGCTTTATGCCCTTGGCCCTGAATAAGAAAATAGAAACCTACATTTGTAAAACCACCTCTGACGTGCATTTTTCCATGATGACCATAGGATGCATACTGATTCTTCTGTTATTAACATATTATCTAAATAAATCTTATTCAATTAAAAAAGAAACCCATAAAAAATACTGTTACACGATTTCCTAGTAAAATTAAAATAATGAAATTGATTCAGACATGATGATCATGGACTGTTATCAGGAATTCAAACTGGATTTATTAGATTCATCATCTGTCTAGATTTGTTTTATACAACTTTCATTATCCTCACAAAGTCACAATATGTCAAAGTTTAAGTAAATGGTGAAGTGTTCCCGGAGCTGCCTCTAGTGAGCTTGCCTAGAGGCACATGCTATTTCTTAATTAGTTTTTTAAAGATTAAAATCTAATAATTAGTTAATCTATAGTATAATCTGCTATATATAAAATTTCAACTTAATCTCAGTTATATTACTTAATATTTTTCAATTTTAAAAATAAATGGTTAAATTTAAAACAAATTGATCAATTTTTTGGAATGTAGATCAAAAATCAATGCCCATTAAATTCAAGTATTTTGTTTAAATTTCTTAAATTTTCCATGTATTTATAAACATCTAATCTTAAAACCTATATGATTAATTTTATCATTCCATATACTTATTTAGGAATATAGAGGCTTCTTGGGAAAATTTCCTAGAGGTACTTCCAAGAAAAATGACCCATTAAGTTATCAGTCCAACATAGCTTTTTTTATGATATTTGTATGCCTTTTCTATTTCCACTAAAGTTTGAAACGTGACTATATTTGCCAATGTATGCTGGTGATGTGAGAAAATTTGGTTGATATTCACAATTGTAAAATCTCATTGTAGCTATCTATACCTTGAAATTTCTTTACGATTTAATAGCATAATGTGTTTTATAATTTGGGGGGGGGGTTTGCATTTTAGAAATGGTGAAAATTTTGACTTGTTATTTTTCACCATTTTACAACATTTTCTATCATTTCCAAAATCACAAACCCCCCTTTAGGCTAATTTCTCTAAAGGCACCTCTAGAGAACTTATCTGAGGTACACTTCTAATTTTATTAGACATCTGAGGTACACTTGTATCTCATTGTAAATGCATGAGAAGGTATAAGTAACCATATAGATTATCATACAATCATAAACATATGGTAAAGTTTTCATTTCTATCAGGTAAGTATCGGACCTTTAAAAACTCATCAATTTTTGCTAAATTTCAGTCGTTAATTTCATATTCAAAATAACTTAATAAATATAACTCAAATTAAGTTCAAATTTTAAAGGATTGTTGTTATCAAGTATGTGTATTTGCAATATACAATATCAATACTTTGGTTAAGGATAGGCTGATCAGATCAAGATGAAGTCAACTACCTTTTTAGTAGATTTTGCATGAGTTAAGTGTGTGTGGGTTTAGTCTTATATTAGTTAAATGTGTTTTGCCATATGTATATAGTCTCTATATAAAGAGGCTTTCTCTTTGTTAATGAATCAATCTAATCATTTCCTTTCTTTTATTTCTTAATATGGTATCAAAACATAGGTGTTGGGGGTCCACTAAGAGACCCTAGGTAAGAAGGAACTGTGATTGTCACCTCCACCCAACCAATTGTCTTTCTTGTTCTTCTCTTCTTACTTAAGTGCACATTACACTCTCTCTTTCTCTTCGCTCATTCACAAACAAGTGATGACCTCCTCCACCCACATATATACAGATGACCTCTCTTCTGGCCCACTTTGCATAGGTGACCTTTCTCTACCTTTAGGTGACATTCTCTTCTGTTGTAAACCCTAGCGGCAACCACTCTTTGTTGTGGCTCCTTTAGGTGACTACTTCATCATGCCAGTCTATGCAAGCGACTCTCCTCTACATGGGACAGTTGGGCGACCATCCTGCTACTTCGATAGGTGTTTCTTGTGCCTATGTATAACTCAATGACTCCTTCACTCACAGATTGAGGGACTTCTTCGCTTTCCTTCTTTGAGTTCATCTTCTACCATGCACCATACACCAAACAAGCCTCTCCGGCCTTTCTTGCGGTTCACTCCCTTCACCAGTGTGCATCACACATATTGATTTCTGTGGTCTACACTACAACTCTAAGTCACAATCAGATGTTTACACTTCATTTATTGATTTCTTTCTTAATTGTAGTGTAAACATTTAATCACATGATTATGATAGCTTTTGTGCCCTATCAATTTAGAGGTACATGTGGTTTGGTTTGATTTGGTTCTAACTTGGACCATGAACTGAACCATATTTATTGGTTCCTAATGAATTAGAGTTGAGTCAAACTATTTATGATTTCAGAACCAAAGTGAGCCGAACCATTCAAAATTTGGTTCCCACTAAATAAAAATTTTTGATCCAAATTTAAACCTAGAAGATAAATTGAAAATTTATTTATACCATACATTAAAAAATCTTGCCTCTGCAAAATAAGAACACATCACTCGAAAAAATAACACAAGAAAATATTATAGATGAACTGAACTGAAAGGATAAAATGAAAGCAATCAACCGAAGTGAAAGACTATCTTAGATCAACCAATGAAATGGGAAACTGTAGTGGAGAGTTGAGACTTGGGAGTGAAGTCACCAAGGAGTACTGGTGAACCTTGCTACCTTGAACCTGTGACAGGAGTTTCTGAGAAATGCTGCCAACAGTTGAGAGCTGAAATTGAGTGGGTGAGGGAGAGACATTGCATGACATCTGTAAGACTTGCATAGCATTATGTACTTCTGGCTTGCGTATGTGACCTTTTTTGGGAATGATTTGTGTGCATGATTTGCTGTCTCCAAGCTTCAGTTGTTTCTTAGTTTGATTTTTTGAACAGCTTGTTATTTGATAATTGATTGTTAGGATCTTATTTTGAACAAGAATAGATGGTTAAGATAACGACGTTAATCTAATTCACATGCAATGTTAAAAATGTAGTGTATATATATAATTTGTATATATGTATAGTTATTGTTTGGTTAATTGTACCTGAGAACCAAACCCGTTAACTTAAAACCAAAGCAAACCGTTGTAACCTTTTTAACCAAATGAAAGAATCAAAATTTGGTCAGTCTAGTTTGCTCAACCTGTTCTAATGATTCTACATGTGCCCCTACTTGTCTTGTTTATCTAAATATACTTTGAACAAGAAGTTTAGAGACCAACTTCATTTTGGATGGTGCAAACAGAGTATTTCATGGGAAAAAATTCACAAATCTCAAACTTCCTGTTGACAGAAAAAGGTCCCCCACCACCTGTGCATAAAAAAATTTGTGTCAATCAAATGAATATAGCCTGCCTCTTAGAGGTCTGACTTATACCTTTAAATGGGGAAAATTATTTTCTTTTCTCTTGCTGTGCATCCAAAATTCCAAATACACTACCTTTTCTGTATCTCTGAAGTTTTTGATTTTCGGAATGCTCTCTATTTGCCACTGTAGGTGTGTAAATACTTTTTAGAAGCAGTGGAGAAGAAACAGTATGGTTGGTTTTGGGTGTGTCCAAATGGTGGCAAAGATTGCCATTATAGGCATGCTCTTCCTCCGGGATATGTTTTGAAATCACAAATGAAGGCTCTGCTAGAAGAAGAAGCGGAAAAAATATCTGTGGAAGATGATATTGAAAATCAGGTTATTGCAATTACATTGCCATTCCACATCATCAGAATAAAACCAGTTTGCACTTCATAAGGAAAAAACCCTTAATGTTAACTGATATTAGGTTCTCTAGAAATATTGTTTTTATCAATGCTTGAGAGATTTTAATAAATGGTTTTTTCTCTTAGCGTGCAAAAACTTCCAGTCATACTCCCATGACTCCTGAATTATTTGCGGAATGGAAAAGGAAGAAGGTGGAAGAAAGGGAAGCTGGTCTAGCAGCGTCACAGGCAGAAAGGGCTAAAAATGATCGTATGAGGTCAAATCTTATTAGATTATTTTTTCAAATAACATTTGATTTTATCTTTATCTTGTGCATGTCGTTTACTTTATGGAAAACCTAATTAACATTTTATTCATTTCATCCAGTGGTCGTGAGCTGTTTATGTCAAATGCTGGTTTATTTGTGGATGACATTGATTCATACGAGGAATACCAAAGAGAGGAGACTAATGCTACCTCACAAAAGGTAATTCCCAATTGACTGGAAAATGTACAAGAATTTCTTATTCAACAACAATCAAAGTTTAATTTCATTACGTGAGGACGATTTACGTAAATCCCTTTCTTTTACGCACTTCTATATGATAAATCTCCTATTCAATCCCAAGATTGAAAAGTGAAAACCGTAGGTTTTGTGTCCCTTCGAAAGATTGAAAGAGGTACACTATGTTACCTTTTCAAAAAAAGACTTATTAATATGATATGGTCCAGAACCAAGAGAAAGTACGGTACAGAGAACAAAAGGTAGAGCTAGCCAACCAATTATTTATATAGGAAATTCGCCATTCTGTTCTTTTGATAATGGTAATGTTTTTTTTTTTGAATTTGAACTTGAGTTTCCTTCAAAGTAGGGTAGAAAATCAATTGCGTTATTTATTTACATATGCTGGATTCTATCATACCGATTAAAACTGAAACGCCTTTTCCCATGTCAATGATTCTGTAAACCACTGTGATACATATACTGTGTGTGTGTGTGTTATCATAAGTGAAAATCAACACACACACACTCTGTTGAGTGTGAAATTTGTTCATGTATTTCTGATTGCAACATGATGTTTATTCTCCTGGATGGTGCTTCTCTCTGTACTAGTTTAATCAATAATTGATTCTTTTACCAAGCAGGATAAACCACAGCATGCAAATGCGGGCCCCAGCTCATCAGCTGTTGGTGGCACTGATGATGATGCCATTGGTGACGATGAGGACGACGAGCTAGACCTTGATGAGCTGAATGAGTTGGAAGCAAGCTTGTCCAAAACATCCATCCAGATAAAATAGTCAGGTGCTTAGACTGAACTCGCAGAACTGGAAATGAGTGTAGTGCACTTGGACTCTAAGTTGCCTCACGTTGATCTCCAATGCTGAAAGCAGAATTGCCGATGGCGTGTACCATGCTGCAACTGTGGGTCTCGCATATGTAATTTATGGGTCATATTCTTGTAGGTCGGCGGTTATGGTTTTATGGACTAATAATGATGGGTCATGAGAAACCTCATTGCCGTGAGAGGGTTTTGATTCAGTCCTTTGGTCGTCCATGAGATGAAGATGTGTTATTCATTACTGTGAGAACCACTGTGAGAGGTTTCTTTATTTTTCCTTTCGTCTGAGCCTTTTTGTGTTTTTTATCTTTCTCTTTTCACGTATAATATAAAAGAAGACTTATCTTATATGATATAACAAAATGTTAACATTTCAAAGGGATATCGAACCTCATATTGCAGCAGTTTTCTGGCGTTTCACTGTTTATAAGAATGGTTACCTTTATTTTGATGATTTTCGTAGTTTTGAAATTTTTATTCTGCATAATAAATTGAATTTAGCAGCTTCCGCTTAACCTTCGTTACACTTGTTTTCTTCTGGCGGGTTAGGAATAATCCCTTTTCTTCTGGCGTGAGAAATACCATATTAACCTTTCATTTTAGGTCTTGTCTGTGCAAATCTTTTTACACAAACTTTTTACGTTGAAATTTAACTTTATTTGTTTCATTAGACTTAATTTCAATTCTTGACAATTTTTAAAATTGGTCTTGCAGTAAATAAAGTTGAAATAAACGAGAGGTGCGTTATAATGGTAAAACACTAGCATTAAAAGTAATTTTAAAAATTTATATAATAATAATAATATATAAAAATTTATACAAAATTAATGTTAAGTTTGGTGTAGACTTTCAATTTTAAAAGTAAAAAAAATAATTTTCGTTGAAATACCATATCAAAAACTTTTACGTTGTTATAATTATATGAGTGATTTTTGAAACTCTTGTTGTAACCAAATATACCATAAATCTCTTTATTTTCAAATGCATTCGAGGTCTTAAGATGTATTTGTTTAAGAGGTAAATTTAAGTAACGTGAGATTTATCATTTTTAAAAAAGTATATGATTTATAATGTAAATATTTTGATATAACTTTTTAATATAAAATATTAAACTATGATACATAATGGAAAAATAAAGATATATAGTGAAAAATACAAAAATATACGAACTCTATTTGCTTACAAGGTAACTATTATATACTTTTATTTTTTATTATATACTACAGTATTTTATAGTAACATTGGTGTGTTTGTTGTAGATGCGAAATTAGGTGGGATGAAATTTATATTTTTTTTAAAATTATATATTTTTGTATGATTTTTAATATAAAAATTTAAAATTATTTGATAAATATTAATGTACATAAAAATAAAAAATTCTATAATAAATACATATTTATCAAATAATTTTAATATTTTATATTTAAAATTATATTAAAATATTTATATCATATGTACTTTTTAAAATAACTCGTAAACCTTATCTCACTTATCTCTGCTTATTTCTACGTCTTGAACAAACGCACCCACGAAAGCTTGACGACGGACAAGCGTGTGGAGTACAAAAACACAGCCACCTCCGCGGCGAAACACCGTCACCAAGCATGATCACGATCACCTCCACTCTACCCAACCCCACACCTCTACGCCGCCGACGGAGTCGACCCAAGAGGCCTTCCTCCTCCATCTCCCCACAGCCGCCCTTCCCCACCTTCCTTGCCCCTGACCACCACACCACACCAGCGTCGCCTAGTCGCAGCGGGGTTCGTAACGTGGGGGTGGTGGATGATGGGAGGGGTGTGGAGGAGATGAGAGCGGAGTGTCGGCGGCTGGTGAGGGCTGGGAGGGTCGAGGAGTTCGTGGAGGTCGTGGAGTCTCTCTCAGGTATGTTGGACTTCATCGCTGGAATTGGTGATTTTGGGTTGCTGGTTGTGTCGCCCTATCTGCGCACCTGAAATCAACCACCGACGGTTGGTTTCAGGGGAGGTGTGAATTGATTATAGCGTTTGATGCTCCGAGTTGGTGCCCAAAATGCGATTTGATATTTGTGGTTATAGCTTATAAATTGGTGTGCTGAGTATTCCAAGTATGGAATTTGTGCTGTGTGCTTGAAATGATGGCCGATTAGGTGATGGAGTTCTATCCTTTTTCTAGATTACCAGTCTCAAATAAAAGATATTGTGGATCCTATCGAGATCTTGAAGATATTTGTTGAGAAACATGATCCATTTATGGCTGTGAGGTACTCATGGAGCAATTTCTATGTTTTTTTCTTTTATTCCATTACATATTCCTAAAGTAATAGATGGATCAGTGTCTAATCACAGACCCGCGGTAAATGCAAAATGAGAATAAACAGCATCTAATTTAGGCAATCATTGTAACCATTTTTTGGAATCCATTATCTTCTGGTTTTTGGGACATCGAATGCAACATTTGTCATTTACCAATAGAAAATTATATTCTTCTACAAAAAATGAAAATTACATTACATGAGTTATAAGGTCTAGGACTTTCCTTTTGAAGCTTTGAAGGGTCTAGTCTGCTCATTTGTCTTGTTGAAATCAATGTTTCTGTTGCTTCTGACATAGGTGTTGCAGGGATACTACTAAGATAACAAGCATAAAACGTATATTAATATTTTCATTTGGGAATCATGTTTCAAGTTAGTAGATGGGTGAATGGCACGTTCATAAAAAGATCAATTTCACCAAATAATTGTGATTCCTTGTGTGATGCAAGTGACTGATATGAACACTTGCACTATAACATGATGGACCCAAAAAGAGGGAGACCAATGGGACACCACCTAAAATGCACATTTTATACCAAGAATGGCCTTGTTGGAGGTTGATCTGGCAGGCAATCGGTGGTTGTGAGAACTTAATTTTTAGTTGCCAATCTTGTCCATTGGAAAGTGAATCTATGCATGCGGCCTTCTGGGTGGAGTTACTCTTCATGATTTTTATCTTATGAATGTAGTTGGGGTTGAAGATTGGGATTTAAAATTGCGTCAATGCTTTAGGTCTCTAATCAAGGAGATGAAAAAATGCATTTTTTTATTATAAAGAATACTCCTACCATCTAAATTTTGATTCTGTTGACAAAAGAAAAAAGCAATGCATCATCATACAGTTGAGACGAGGAAATGCCAATGGGTTGTTGTAGTAGCCATTCTTTAACTTTAATATTATAATTGTCATTATGAGAAATAAATGGAATAAATGGGAAATTAAGGTGTCATAATCCCATCAATAGTGGTGAGTCTCCTTTAGAGCAAATAAATGAGAAGTGAATGTTTCTATAACCTTTGCAATGAAAAAATAACATGTAGAAAAATAAAACGGTATTACATGGATACGTGGGTGAGTGATTTTAATGGAGCATTGATATTTGTTGGTGAAGGGAAGATTAATAAAGGGAAAGATGGTTATTGACTTTTCTTGTAAGTATGGGTTGTAAGAAACGTTTAAGAGGAAAATCAAGGAACAAATACGATGGTTGATTTGATGGTTCATGCATTTGTTGTGAAGTTGAGGAATTTTGTTGGATAATAATGTCTATTGAATTTTTTCATCAAGGGAGAGAGTGATGGTGTATTAATTCCAACATCATTTCATTTAAAAGAAGGAAATTAAATGAATGCATTAAGTGGTGGTGTACATGGCTAACGTAAAGTGATGGAGAAAATGGTTGTTGGAGATTGCCACCTTAATGATGGCTATGGAAAATAATAATTGAAACCAAGTTGATGATTCATGAGTCAAAAAAAGAAAAGAGGAAAGGAGAATGAATGACCACTTTTATGAAAAAAGACAAAACGATCAGTTATTTATTCTCCATTAAGAGTAGCATTAATGGATTTATGTGCACCATGAAAAAGCTACCACGTTTTACATTCATCCTGGTCTATACGAGGAGTTTTGGTTGGAGGAGAAAGACCTTACACACATACACAAGCCAAGTACACCTGAGAGAAATACCAAGTTTTGTTGTTGTAGTCATAGCCATCATCAATGAAGTCCAATGTTGACAACTTGACAGCCCATTGTCATCAATGAAGTCCATATAGCATTATAGCTCATTGTCATTAATGTCGTCATTTCAATCCATGCTCATTGCTGTTGTCTTATTGTAGTTACTATTACAATGCACCAAGGCTTCAACAACAATCATCATCCTTGTTGTCCACCACAACACTTCTTGATGTCATCACCATGAAGCTCATTGTGGACATTACGTTTTTCATTGTCAATGGTGTCCTCCAGCTCATTTTTGATGTCATTGTTGCAACTCATCATCAGCAATCACCTTGACCATCACCACGTCACCACAATTCATTGAAGTTGTTCTAATAAGAAGTCATTGTCATGACAACTTAGCCACAACACCAAAACTAGTTAATTAACGTCATAGCTAAAAACAAATGTCATAGCTCAACATGACAACTCGACATCATCACTCTAGCTTGTTGTCACCATATGATTCCTCATCATTGTAATCAATATAAAACCAACATACCTATAACTAAAATAATATAAGGACGCTTGGAAACCTTGCTTTGAATGGGGGTTCCTCTCTTTGTCCTAGTGAAGATGTTTGATAACCTTGTTGTATATAGGATTTGCTTGATTGGTTGTCCTTCAAAAGACCTTTGGTGACCTTATCCTTTATGGGATTCACTCATTTGGTCTTCTTATAGAAAGCCTTTTTGGAAGCCTTGTTTTATGCCTGCTTTCCCTTAACTTTACATAATCATTTGGCAATTAATGATTCCAATCTTAACCATGGTTCAATAAAGATACAAGTTACAAGTCCATGAGTAATTTATTTGTATAGGCATGATGAAAAAAAGACCAATAAACTTGCATGTATATTTGTTATGTGTGTGAGTGGACAGAACTTGCAAATTTTGTTGAATGTCAATTACAAATAGACAATTTTCAACCATAGAAATGACCAATATGAGTCTTGGACGTGGATATTTATATTCAAAAAGCTTGCTCTTGGCATACACTTCTATTTACAAAAATCTTTCCCTAACAGCAGCCTTGAAAATATATATGAGTATTGAAGCATTGCTCCACACCATATAAATTGACATCCATCTCATGAAAGCAAGCCACATGCTTGTCGTCCATTAGGAGAAAAAATTCTCTTCTTATCATGTGCCAAATCATGATGATAACCAAGCCAAGAACAAGCAAAACTAATTGCATAACCTTGACTCCTTGTGTGCATGCTTCTGATCTGGTCATTATGCACAACATTAGTTATTTTACTAATTTTATCTTATAAATCAAAATACCTAGAAGGGGCAAGATAAACCCTTTAACATACTCCTAATTCCTAAGCTCAAATATTTATTTTTTATATTCTTGGGTAAGAGTATAAAAAATCTGCATATTTCTATACTCCTAGTTATGAGTCTAAAAAGTTTAGAAAATATTTTAAAAATTCTTAGGCATTAATATGAAATGGCTAGATGACAATACTCCTAGATATGAGTCTAAAAGGTCTAGAAAATATTTAAAAATCCCTAGGCTTTAATATAAAATGTCTTGATGACAATACTTTCAAGATATGAGTCTAAAAGGTCTAGAAAATGTTTAAAAATTCCTAGGAATTAATATAAAATTTCTAGATAATATTAAAAATTCTTGAGCCTTAATATAAAATGTGGATGACAATACTCCTAGATTTTAGTATAAAATGTTTAAACATTTTATGATACTCATTGATGTGAATATAAATTGTCAAGAAATATCTACATGTTTCTATTTGATGGATTTCAAAATTATTTACATTTCTTTTAAATTGAATTGTACAATGAAATTTTATACTTTTTCTATAATTAATGAAATGAATATTTGGGTGTGTACTTAATGTGATTGACATGATGTATTAGTGGCATTTTTCGTATTGAGAAGATGCAAAGCATATAATTACTTGTTAATTATTGAAAGATCCCAATGATATATACATATATTTAGTATGAGAAAAACCCATGTTAATAGATTCGTTTTTTCTATATGATCAGGATAGTTGCTGAATGACATTGTTTCCTATTTTTCAGGTATGCAAGCATCTATTCACATTCTCAATTTTTGTTTTGTTCCATTATCCATGAATTTGGAAAGAGAAAGGACTTGACTTCAGCATTGAAGGCATTTGAAGATATTAAGAAAAAGAAAAGTGGTTTTAACATGTTCCTATGTAGAAGTATAATTGATGCTTGTGGCCATTGTAGTGATCCTTTGAAATCCAGAGATATTTTCCAGGCAAGTGCTTGGCTTTCCTCTTAACTTAATGATGATGGTTTATCTATGCATTTAATATGGTGAGAGTGCAGAGGTTCATTAATTGTAATTGAAGTTTGAATGAATTTCATGGATGACCTTGATTCATCATGCACATGGTATTGGAATGTGATATTCATGAAATCCATGTTTTTGAATTTGATTGTATTATTATTAAATAATAGGCTGTGCAACACTATATAACTATTAAGTGGATCCCTTCTTTCCTTGATACCATATTAGGATCTACGGGTATCTGGCAGAACAACTGGGAAAAGGCAGGACTAACAAATTTTCTTCTACCAGTTGCTGAGAAAAAGTGAATGATATAAATTTTCTTATTCAATAATAATTAATTATGTTTATAATTTGCATTGCTTAGTTTCTTTCTTTTTAGTTCCACTATAAAGTTTTCTCTTTTTATTTATCTTATTAAATTTTAATTTTTATGGAGAGATTCTTTATATATGAGTTAAATAATGAATTAATGTTTTTTTTCTTTTCATATGTTTATTTGCTAGAGGACTAAGAAACATCATTTGATCTTCTTTTTATTTTTGAGGGCATGTTAGTAATTTTAATAATTTATAAGAGCATTTCTAGAAATAAAAAGAGAAAAATTCAATTCTCACTTTTATTATAAGGATAATAGACAATATACATTTTAATTTAAATGAAAATATTCTTTATGCCTGTGATAAATCACTTAATCATCATCTTTTGAGGACATTCTAATAATTTTTTCATTGTTATTAGGATAGTTTCGGAAACCAAAAGGCAATAACAGCTCCAACTCTTGTTATGGGAACACATAAAAGTAATTTTTAGAATTTTACAAAGATATTTTGGGAACCAAACAGGAAGAATCAACTCTCTCTTTACTTATAAGTAAAAGGATTGAAGAGTATCTTTGCATTCCCGTTAAACATTGAGATGGTTATGAGCAATTCCTTTGGAGCAATCCTGCAGCAACACAAAACAATCTTGTTTGCATAACTAAAACAGCTGCTCTTGTACAACAATTCAAGACCATTGTATTGTACATGTACTTCAGAATTTTTTTCTGGTTAAAAAATCAAAAAGAGGTGGTGGGATTTGAATTTATTGTGATTTCCAATTTGTCTTAGGGTCAAAAGACATAATATCACTAAATTGGAGAATCAGCAAAGTAATTAGCTGAATATGCAGTAAGAGGCTTAATATAGGTGTAATTTTAGAAATATATAAACATAGAATCTGATGCCACCATGTTATTTTATGTTTATTATTCCCTTTGATGAAGGCTGAAACAAGTCTTCTTAAATGGAACTCTACTGTATGAAGTATATAATATTTCCTTTTCACAGATATATTTCTCATGACTGTTTGAAATTTAAGGTTTGTCTTCTATGTTCATCTGTTTTGATATTTAAACAACTGAATTTCACTATTGTTTTCCTGCAGTTGTTTCATATAATGCAAATAGTGTTTTTGGAAAGAGAAATATTAATTATCACTTACTGTGTATGAATTCTTTTTCAGGAGCTACTTTCGGAAAAGATCATTCCAAATGCACATGTTTTCAACAGCCTCATGAATGTGAATGCCCATGATCTGACCTACATCTTGTATGTTTACAAGCATATGCAAGTAATGCCATTTCCTTTTTTTATTCACTTATATAAATGCTGCTAGGTGTTGTTTTTATAGGGCTGTATTTTTTCTTTCATATGACTCCACAAGAGATAATGTTTCCCTACTATTTATATTTTGTTAGTTGTCAAAGAAACATTTGATGAACTCTTACTAAATTCATTTGGGAATAGAAATATTTAATTGCACTATTTAAGTGAAAATATCAGATAATATATAGCAGAGTTACCATATGCTGTCATTTGGAATTCGGATATTTGATTTTTCAGGGTCGTCAGATATCCCCATATAATTTGTAATTTGCTTTGTGTTTTCTTTCTGATACTTCCAGGATTTAGGTGTGATGGCAGATATGACATCATACAATATACTGCTAAAAGCATGCTGCCTTGCCAAAAGAGTTGATTTGGCTCAGAAAATTTATAAAGGAGTAAAAACTTTGGAAAGAACAGAATCTCTCCAGTTAGATGTCATTACTTATAGTACCATGATCAAGGTTCATTTTTTCTCGTAGACTTAAATTTCCTGGTGTATTGGAAGATTGATTCTACTGAGATATGAACTTGTGCATTGTTGTTATTTATTTATCAGGCATTTGCAGATGCAAAAATGCCTCAAATGGCTTTAAACGTCAAAGAAGAAATGCTCTTAGCTGGTGTTACTCCAAATGTGATCACAGGGTCGTCATTGATTAGTGCATGTGCCAAAGCAGGACTTGTTGATCAAGCTTTGGAAGTGTTTGATGACATGCTTTTAACTGGTTGTGAACCCAATTCACAGTGCTGTAATAATATTCTGTATGCCTGTGTTCAGTCATGTCAGTATGATAGAGCTTTTAGACTTTTTAATGCTTGGAAAATTAGGGGGTTCAGGATTCCAAATTCCATCAAGAATGCAGAAAATGGTAAGAGAAATCATAGCCAAAATTCAAATCCTCTAAATTGTACAGCTCAGAAGGGATACACCTCCATTAATCGGCATATTGGTGTCGCCAAGGTTTTATACTTCAAACCCACAGTTGCTACATATAACATTCTGATGAAGGCCTGTGGAAGTGATTATTATCATGCCAAACACCTGATGGATGAAATGAAAACCGTGGGTCTTTCTCCCAATCAAATAAGTTGGTCTACTTTGATTGATATATGTGGAAGTACACAAAATGCGACTGCAGCCATGTGGGTAATTCAACAATTCCACTGTCAAAACTAATTTGCTAAACATCATTATGAATTGAAACTTATGAAAATCTAATATTGTGCCTTGCAATCATACAAATTTAACAAAAGTAGCAAAACACATTTTGAATCCATATGATAATTTTCATATTCATCTATTTAATGGACAAAAATGGTCTGAAATCATTGCTTACTTCTTTTTTCAGGCCTTCAATGCTATGCGAGGTTCTGGAATCAAACCAGATGTTATTGCATATACCTCAGCTATAAAGGTTGGTTCCAATTTAAAGACATCTTGATTTGATCCATTTCAAGCAAAATAGAAATATGAAGTGCATAATAATACATATGGGTTTATTTTCTTGGATCCTAATGAAGTATCTTTGGTCATCAATTCATGCATTTGCATAGGCAGTTTTCAACATGCAGTCTTATTGTTATTGGAAAAGAAAACTGTTGGACTTATACATGCATACTCTAAAAAAAGTGAAAATTGAAAACAAAAGCAAATGGGGAAATAATTTGTGTTATTGACCCCTCATTAGGATAAAACACATGGTTTTAAAAAAGATTTTTTGCTCACATGTCCTTGGAAAACATTGAAATGATGTGTGTGCTATTAAAAAATATATATTTATTTGTATGCCCTTGTATAAACTTACCATTTTTATAAATGCCATTGTAGTTAACATGTTTCATTTAATGTCTATTTGAACTGTTCAGTGTATGTTAAAAGATTATTTTAACCTTTGACCATCTTAAAATTTTCTTCCTCTTCAACACTATGCCTTTTGCCTTGCTCTCCTTCTTAGATTTCATTTTTCTCCATGATGGTCACCAGGACCTTTTTGATGACCTCATGGTAGAGGAATGGCTTCTCTAGCTCATTGGCAGGCTTCTTCCAAGTCACCCTTGAGGCTATACTCTTCCAGCAATTGTGTGATCTTATCCTTGATGTCATATATCTCCCGCCTTGGGTTATCGTTGCCACCTCCACTCTAACACCTCAGCATCCTCTCACTAGAGAGCAGGGCACTGAGCAAGAATTGGGCTGCCATTTGAATCATTCAGTCACCAGTAGGGCTGCTGCCATTTGTCCAAGTGGGTTGGAACCAACACCTCATCCACCACTACCCTCACCAAGAACATGGCCAAATCCTCTACAGTGAAAGGGTCGTCAAGGGTAGCATCCTCTACAAGGTTGACGTGCAAGAGGATTTGATGGGAAGCACAGGGATGGCAGTAGGATGGAAGTCATCTCTCTCTTTTATTCCTAATGCACCAACCAATCTCCATCTTGTGTGGGAGAGTGAGGAGATTGTGGTGAGAGGCAAGAGATGGAGATTTGTGAGAGAGTGGGTGCATGCAAGAGAGAGAAGAAGAAGAAGAAGAAGAAGAAGAAGAAGAAGAAGAAGAAGAAATTGAAAAAGAAAAAGAAACAGAAGAAAACAATGAAGAACTGGGTCAATGGTAAAAAAATAGAAAAAAAGGAAGAGGGCATAAAAGTGGGTTAGCTAATCGTTCTATAGTTATGGGTTAGAGAACACTATGGTGAGGTTAGAACAAGTAACAGTAATGAAATTAAGGTATAAAATTGGATTTTATGAAGGTATATGGGTAAATATATATTTCTTAATGGCACGTGCATGACACATCATTTTGATATTTTCCAAGGACATGCAAGCAGAAAATGCTTTTTACACCTTATATTGTGGTCTTACAATTTTTCATGGTAGTGTGTAAAATGGAGATGCCTGCTTTCCAAGAATGGAACATTTTTCTGCTCTACGCTAAGAGACTTTTTGACCAATTCTTCTTTCACAGGCATGTGTTGAAAGTCAAAATGTCATGTTATCTTTTTCTTTATTTGAAGAGATGAAAAGATATAGAATGCAACCAAACATGGTAAGCTGAGTTTTTCCTTCATGTAACAGTATTACTTATGCTATTTTATGTGGGATATATTTGCTAGTATTCCAATCCTTATTATTCAGGTCTTGCTTCCTGATAAGCTAGAGAAACTTATGTACATAGCATCTGGTTATAATTGCAATGCAGAAATTAAACCTTTCTGTAATAGTCTTCAATGCACATATTTAATATTTCCAATGCCTTTTTCTGAAATTGTGTGGCATTCATAGGTGAAAAATTTGGAAATTAGATCATAAATTAGAAATGTGAAAAAGATATTTGTGTTCATTTGATATAAATATTAAGGGACTTTAGAAAAGCTCTATTTTTAACTTTCAGATCACATACAGTACTCTTCTAAGAGCTCGTAGGAGATATGGATCCTTGTACGAAGTTCAACAATGCCTTTCAATTTACGAGGATATGCGAAAAGCAGGGTACATATGATTTTATAATATTTTTTGCATGAAATGCTGGTATTGTAGGTTCTGAATATTTACACTAAATTGCATTTGAAATGCAAATGCCAATATTGTTCTTCCACTCATTTATACTGTTTACAAGTCATGCACTATATTCATTACACAATCTTTGCCTCTGGTGTTACACTTTACAGTTCTGATACCTGAATCAGTTTCAATTTATCCAATTGATACTTATTCTTATCCATCCTTATTTAATTATTTTTTCTTGTTATATACTTTTTCCAATTCATTCTGGTGCCCTCCTTTTTGCTTCATTCTTTGCAAACAAATAGCATTTATAAATTTAATAAGTTTTTATGATATATGATTGAATAATGCATGATTTCTTATTTTATCTACTAGTAATGCGTTTTCTAAAATTAATTTTAATCATCAGCAACTTGATGGATTTAACTTCTCTTGAGGAGAAATTAAATAATTTGCAATAAACATAGGTTCATATCAAGGGTTGTCTTTATGTTTATGCCTATTTGTCTTAGTTATGAGTAAAATAACTAAGGGTCTATTTGTACATGCTGAAATGTTCAGATGAAAGTAAAAATGAAAAGTCAGGAATGTTAGAAAAAACATTACACACTCTTTTCCACACTTTCCATTTTGAGCCTTTTGGTGTGCATAAATCCCCCTAAGAAAATATCTTGGTGTACATTATCTACTAACAATAGGTTTGGTTGATGAAAATAAAGTTGAAATTAATTCTAAATTAAAATTATGGAGAGATACTTTGAGTCTAAAGGATTTAAATTAGGTCAAAAATTGGATATATGAAGTGTAAGTTTAATAAAAAAAAGAATAATGATGATGATATACAATTAGATGACTATGGAATTCATAAAAAAAAACTTTTAAGTACATATGATCTATAATAAGTAGTAATGGAGAAATTATAAAGAATGTTACTTACAAGATTAAAGTAAGGTGAATGACGTGGAAAAATGCTTTTGAAGTGTTTGGTGATTGGTGGCTCACCCTAAAATTAAAAAGAAAATTTTATGAAATTGCTATTTGCTTGGATATAGTTTATAGTTAAGAATGTCGTGTTGTAAAATATAATTATGTATAAAAATTTATTATTACAAAAATGTGAATGTTTAGATGGATGTGTGATAAAAATATATGGGATAAATTTGAAAATTATTTTATTAGAAATAGAGTAGGGGTTGCATCAATTGAGAATAAGGTAAGAGAAAATCAACTTAGGTTGTTTGTTTACATTCTTAAGAGGTCAAAGGATGCATTAGTTAGAATAGGAGAATTAATTAGTATAGAAAAAAACTAAAATTAGTGGAAGACCTAAAACTACTTGTTTAGAAGTTATGGTAAAATATTTAAATTTATGTAATTTCATTGAAGATTTGATCATAGATAAAAATATATGGAAAAAAGGATCATGTAGTTGACTCACGTAATGGGATTTTAACATGAATTGTTGTTACAACTTCTTGTTGGATTTGGAATTTTTATTCGTTTAGAAGGAAGCAGAAATTAATATTTTTGTTTCAACATTAATTTGTAGATATCGTTCGAATGATCATTTTCTCAAGGAACTGCTTGAGGAGTGGTGTGAAGGAGTTATATCTAGACATGCAGAAAACCAAGTTACTCTATGTCTTGGAAAGTCCTGTGGAAAAGTAGACAACAAAACCCAAAGTCTTCTACTTGAAAAGGTTGCTGTTCACTTGCAAAAAGATTTCTGTGAAGATACAGCAATTGATTTAAGGGGCCTTACACCGGTAAACTCTTTAAATACTGCCGCTGTGCTAGCTTTTGTCATTAGCTTCATTTTAAGTGCATAGAAAATGAGCGTCATAATTTTTTAGCTATCATTCAAATAACAATAAATCTTATTACAAAGAGTAATCTAGTCTAGCAAATTGCACCATAGATGAATCCTCACTACCAGGTGATATAAAAATGACAGGGGATTGGCCAAACTGACTTTTCCTTAAGGTAGCATGCTTTTATTCATTTATAACAAGTGTAAAGCACAATGCATGGCCGATTTACTAGTATATTTGACCAATCTATATTATGTTACACCCATTTGAAGGAGTAAATGGCATCATGGTGTCACTTAAGAAGTATGGTCGGACTTAAACAGCTAATATGGATGCATATCTATTATATTTTATGGTATGAGTTTGACTTTCCTGCATGGAACAATATTTCTGGTCGTTCTGTATATTCCACTGAAATTCCATATTTCACCATGTGCACATGCTGGGTTTGTTTTTAGTTATATTAGTTAATTATGAAATTCTTGCATGAATTGTTGATTCCATGGATGTATGTCCATCTCATATTGACAGGTTGAAGCTCGAATAGTTGTTCTTTCAGTGCTGAGAATGATCAAGGAGAATTATGGCTTGGGTATGACATCGTTTTCCTAATTGCGTAATTGTATAAATGAAAATTTGACTGTTATGACTAGAAAATGTTGAAACTAGATTAAAAATATTTTGTCCTTTTGTGATTATTAAATGCAAAGAACTGAACCACTAACACGTCCTTGTTGCTCTCTATGGCTTGGGTATAAACGAAATTTTGACTGATATGACTAGAAAATATTGAAAGTTGATTAATGACCTTTGTGATTATTACATGCAAAGAACTGAATCACTAATAGTCCTTGCCATATCAACTCCCAGCCATCAGTTACTGATGCATTGATAAATATAATGTTGCTTTTAACCTTTTGTGATTATTAAATGCGAGAAATCGAACCACTTATATGTCCTTGCCGTATCAACTCCCTTCAGTTTCT
Source organism: Amphibolis antarctica (assembly GCA_024699675.1). Classification (NCBI taxonomy): domain Eukaryota; kingdom Viridiplantae; phylum Streptophyta; class Magnoliopsida; order Alismatales; family Cymodoceaceae; genus Amphibolis; species Amphibolis antarctica. The sequence continues at coordinate 32,093 of JAMKPZ010002173.1, forward strand.
GACGTTTTATAAGATAATGTTGCATCATGAATTCATGATCATAAACATAACATTTTTTCAAGGTATATTTATCTTGCTTATGCTGCTGCTGCCGCTCAGTTTCCTTTGTATTATTTATCAGTCATATGCCACTTTCATATTATTCATCTAGAATGTGGTCCAAAGTTGGAATGCTGGATATTTTTTGGCAACTACACTTGCTGGTGATTATTCAAACGAAAAGGAAAGATAAACTTCACTGGCTTTGCTAGTTTGTTTCAGTTGTAACTTATGAAGAAAAAAAGGGCAGTGCACTGTATGTCTTTAAATAAGTTCACAAGTCAATGCGATATTGGCAAGAAAAATCTATGGTTAATTCTGATCTTACCCTCAAATGCTTTCTTGCATATTGTTCACAGGGTACCCAGTGAAAGATGACGTGGTCATCATGACTGGAGTTGAGAGGAATGGCCCTGGAACTGGTATCCATGAATATGAGGTACAACAGGCCATAATCAAAGTCCTCAGGGATGAACTGGGACTTGATGTTCTAACTGGACCGACATCAGCAGCAATCAAAAGTGAAGCTGCAGCCGACAATTTCAACACAGGAAATCCTGGGACTCCTATGAATTTGGAATATCCATCCAATCTTAAGAGTTCAGTGGCTAGAAGACCTGAAGAATTCGGAGTGCTAACAATTACCAGGACATCACTGCACCATTGGTTACAAAGAAAGTGTAAAAACTAGAGGATTGTTTGGTAATAATCTTTTAATTTCAATTTTACATAATTTTTTATATATTATTATCATTATACAAATTTTCATATATAAATTTTTATTTCAGAATTTATTGTAAAGTTTAATTTTCTTTGATAACAGGATTCAACTGTTAAGTGTTTACTCTTTACCATGTTTGAAGTTGAAATACCTTATAATCAAACCATCCTCAGGTAAATTGTTCTTCTCTTTTTTTTCTTTTTGGTTGTAAATTTACTTGTATTTTATATCAATGAAAAACATGTAGATAGATTATTCATTCAATATACCTTGCCATTCCTTGTTCCATTGAAATGCAATAACGTGTGTAATTCGGTGATGATAAGTATAACGGAGAAGAAATATTTAATAATAGCAACAAAATGCCCTAAGCCTGTCTGTCTTTTTACTCCCAATTGTATTAAATTAATAAAAGTATTAATAAATATATAAAATAAGAAGTATTAAATTAATTTTTAAAATAAAAATTGAATTTAGATTTATATGATGATGCATTCTTCCACTCATTTATATATATTAATTTTATGATGAAACTTTAATAATATATAAAGTAACAAATTCACTTATATAGTTAATTGATTTTAAGTTAGAAAAAGGTAAGAGCTAAAATCACTAAATTTTTGATAATTATTTCAAATGATGCGAACATATGTTTTTTTAAATCTAACATCAAACTTGAAAATGCCACGTGTATGTATCTTCTGTCCACGTGTAGTACACGTCGTCAGATAATCTCTGGTGGGTCCAATGGTCCACCCTCAGGCGATCACATCACATTTTGACTCTGGTCTAATTGGGTGAGAGGAGGACGGCTTCAAGATCATCATCTGGCGATTTCAACGGTTGAAATTTAAGGTTCTTTTGTGTACGGTAAAAATCTAATATAGAAAAAAAATAAAATTATTTATATATATTGTGAAAATTTTAAAAATTTAATTTTAAAAAATTTATAAATATTTTATATTTTAACAATTCAAATATAATTTTATATTTTCTTTATAGTTACAAGTTTAATAATGGTTGATGGAAGTTAGGTAAGATACACAATGTTAGGAAATTATATTGTGATGAAATTTTTGTTAATTGTAAAAAAATAATAGAAAAAATTTAGTGAAAAAAAATTTAAGATTATAAATTTTTTATTTGCCACAAGTTATTTTTTTTAATTTTTCTTTTTTAAGATTTTTGACGTTCACAAACCTCTCTTAGAGTGTTTTGAAAGAACTATAATCAATTTTGAAAGTTAAATAGAATTGAAGTTAGAATTAATTTTATGAATGAAATTAAAATTACATAGTAATTAAAATGATAAAAATTTATATATTAAAATTTGTATAATATTAATAATAATATTAAGTGTATTTGGAAATAACTTTTTTCAATTTTTGAAGTTGGATAGTACTAAGTTTGCAAATGAAGTTGAAATTACATAATAATTTAAGTGATAAAAATTTATAAATTAAAATTGATGTAATAATAATGATATTGAAAATAATTTTAAAAATTTAGAAAAACTACAAATAAACGAAATTATTAAAAGTAATTTTAAAAATTGACTAGTCGATTTCAAATAAAATCCTAATCTCAACCTCTGTCGGTGACCAACGTGGACCGCAGGTGTGTTATTTGCCACAAAACCCTCAACACATTTAAATTTGCCAAGATGGTGTTTTTTTGCAGCAAACAGTAGAGAACAAGATAGAAATAAATTTTTTTTTTTAAATTATTTCATCAAGATAATTCTATTGTATTAGTAAAATTTCAAATTTGAGATTATAAATTTTAGTGAAAAACTTTTTAACCATTAAAATATCACTTTAGTGATTTACGATGGAAATAAGTTAGTAAGAATTTTTTGCTTATATGTCATGAAAATATTTTAAATTCACTTTTTTAGGGATTTAAATGTCACTGGAAAACTGATTTTTCAGTGACGTAAGTAATAAAAGTCTCATAAAGTAATTTGATTATTTTTCATAATATGAAAGCAAATATCTCAATAAATAATCATATGTAACGCCAGGGTCCATGCTAAACATTTGCAGATCAAAAATCCAAGAACTCATTTCAACTCCACAAAAAATTATATCTACATACATCACCAAGTTTTCATGCACCTGGGTGTAGGGCCATTACAAAAATGCATGTGGTATGTCTGATCATGAACAGCATGCTTTCAGTATCTCGTCTATGTCTGGATCATCTCCTGCCTCTTTGTCCTGTTCGATAAAAATGGAATTCAGAGAGTTTTCACTGGTTGCTATGAATATCTACTAACATTGTACAAATTTGTATCATGAAAATGTAGGGTGGTTGGACCCCAAAATGTAGGTGCCGTTTATTTATTCACAAATCCAGTGATGTACAGTATTTATGATTGAAGTTGTTATAGTGTAAGTAAAAACAACTACATCACATGGTACAGGCAACTTGATCTACGAGAGTTAATTCACAAAAACTTCAAAAAATTGTAACTTCATCATTAACTAATAACTTCAATCAACTCTTAACTATAGTACAAAAGCTAGAATTAAAATTGAAAATGAAACTGCAAAAAAATGCAGCCGTAGATAATTCAAATGATGGATCAAAAGTTCATCATTCAACACCGTGTCTATGCCCAGTTTGATAATCATATTTCCCATAGGTAGGTTTCCTAACTAGATGGTCTGTCACATCAAATTGTGATCTTCTGAGTTAAGCGAAAATTGTATTCACCTGAGCCGTCCCTTTTGCATCATCTACCACTTACCTTTGATTTTCACTATGCTGAATATCTTTGTACTTTGGTATTTATAATGTGAAGGTCATCAAAGAATCTAGGAATTTGAAGTGCATACGTCAATTGCTATCATGTTAATAGGGGTAGTGTTTGAGCGTTTTCTTGGAGGCTGATTTGTTAGCTACCACCCTAAAACCAATGGGCAATAACTGGTACATGATTTGTTATATTCCAACAGGCCTCTCCAGTTATTAACTTGAAATTTTCGGACATGAATGTGCTGCATGATTGGAACATCCAAGTATGACATTAGAACTCATATAATGCCATATAATGCTCATAAATGTGTTGCTGACAACAACTGAATTGAACCCAAGTGGTGTGTGTGACAATGGTGCCATGTCAAGAACTGCACCAGTAATTGAAGGTAATGAGTGTTGCATTTTAACAATATCTTATCATAGGGTGGAGACTTCATAGAAAAATTTCCAAGCTTCTTTCTTTTAATGAGAAAATGACTACTCCCTTGTGAAATTTTCTTGCTAACACCACATACCTAGAAGTTCCTTTTCTCAGTGGCAGCTTCCCATCAATATGCTCCTTAAAACAAAAATCATGGCTAAGATGATTAAATAAAAGCTAACCTTGTGCAAGTACGTGAGGTTACTTTTCCCAGGACCCGCTACAAGTATCCCACCTTGTTGCCTGAGAAAAGGCATTCAAAAACCACTGTTTACAAATTGTAGCGGTTGTTAGAAATTTACCATAATGAAGCAAACATTTATATTTGTTCCAACGTGATCTACAAAAATTTTCAGAACATCCTTGTTGCTTCTATTTAGGAAGTGTAGATGGCTTCGGTTCCCTAGTAGAGGCAATGATTCTTACTGCACCAGCTGCCATGTTATGAACATGCGCTGCATCAAACTTAATAAAAATATCAAAAAAAAGTTTTGGATTCGATAAGCCTCAGAATGAAATATCAACTTGTAAATAAATATACCATCCACCCCTTGCAACAGTGTCTTTTTCAGATGAGAGTCTCCAGTCCTGCCTGTATCCTTCCATTAATGACTGTACGATCTTTAGACCAGCCTAATGCCAGGAGGATAGTTCACTGATGTATCCCTCAATATTATAATGATCCCAATAGAATAATTCTGTTGAAGACACACACACACCCTAAAAAACTAGTATTGGTCAAGTACCGCTGGAGTAAATATGGTTGCAGCTCCAGAAACAAAATTTAGTGCATCAAATGATGAATGGCTTGGATCTGCATAAACCTCTGCATCAAAGTGCAAAATATGTACTTTAACAAGGTGCTCTAAAGCAAAGGGCCGGTAAAATTAAACACGGACAAAACCTACAAGTGTGTGTATAAATGATGTAAAAACTGACGAGATTCACTTCTTGAGAAATTTGTATCTATAGAGATGTTTTTCTGCAAAATGTGCTTAATAAATTACTGCATGTATTGCATAAATGTTCCGTATTCTTCATGCATGAAGTAAAAAGATTGAGATGCTCTAGACACAACATGGTTCCTAGCCTACCCGTTAAATAAATGCATTCCTGAGTTTTTGATGATGGTAATGTTTCTGGTTGGGTTCAAGGTCACGTTTCATTTCCTTAAAGTAGCTTTAAAAATTAATTCTGTTATCTGACATTCATGAATTTATGACAAATCAATTAAATTGAGCCATCAAAAATTAGAAACAAACATTTGTTTGGATCAACGCATCCAAAATTTGTCTGGTTAGAACAGAGATCACATTTTTCAAAAAATAATAAAAAAGGATTATTAACATATGATACCATGATGGTAATTTCCTTTTTGATTTTGGCAATATCTTTGCTTGCAATCGACTCCAGATCTCGTTTCCTTGTGGTAGAGTGAAAGATTAATTGTGCTATTTATTGGTAATTCTACCTCTAATATATAGCTTCTGACATTTCAGGATACTTCTTTGATGCCTGTTCAATATCAAACACGGAATCTCAACCATTTCAAAGTCTAAATACATATGTTTGGTTAGATTAATTGGTATGTCCATGTCTCTAACCAGGTGTCTGTTTATATGCTGATAAGGTCCCAAAAGTGGGGCATAACAGCACAGAATCTAAACAGACAAGACAGCAAAGTTATATCATCTCTTTTTATTGTTTTTTATACATGTGCTCGCTAAACATTTAGTCTTGTTATGACATTAAAAAAGAGAAAGTGATTACACACAAAAAGTTCACCAAGTAGCTCCATCAGTCTGTCCATGGATAGTATCATACTTCATTATATAAAGTAATAAGGTCACAAAACAGATGCACATGTTTAAAGAAAAACTTGAGACCCAAATAACCATATAGCCTGCATAACATTTCAGGTTGATGTCTCCCCGGTCCTCACCAAGAGTACCCGATGACTCTATGGAGAGTTTCTGATGTTGTTGGATCCAGATTGGCCCTTAGATAAAACCATTTAAATCAGCACTAACCAGTTGCATGAAGTTCAATTCTTGCTTTAAGAAAATTTGCATGAAATTTATGCTTTTACATCTAAATCGAAATTAGAAAGATCATTTATTAGTCATGAACTCCATGAGCATGAAATATTGCCTTGATATTTTCATTGAGAAGTGAAGAAGCACCTAGAAACATGGTACAAATTTATTACTGCAAAGAGCATGTTTATGAGATTGAATGTTCTAAAAAGAATGGTTAAGCAAGAACTTCATAGATGATATTGCCAAAGTATGTTTAAGAATAAAAAAATGGAAACATCAATTTTTTTGATATACTGAGGTTGTAATGAAATAATTTCATACAATATTTCACAGAACCATACCTCCTTGAAATTTTGTTTGTGCAGAAAATGCCTTTGCCTAGATGCAGAAAGAAAATCATCAGCAGAAATGTTTTGCTAATACAGGACAAAAGTCAAGAAAACCAAAATTCTTAACAGAAGATTCATGACTTACAAATATGTGATAGTAAATCAAGAGCTTGAGCTTGACATACCTGATCCACGTTGCCAGGTCCAATTATAACAAGGGCAGCGCTAGCTGCATCCATCACATCCTATAGGAAGTGTACAAATAAGTGATTTGAATTAGATAAAGGGAGGACACCAGGTAAAATAGTACAAAAATAGAATCCTAAAAGGAAATTTTTACATTAGAAAACTTGTTTCAACAATTCACCATGCAGCCAGCTTTTGACACTATTTTTTTCATTATAAGTAGAATCGACTATATTCCAACTTAATTAAAAAACTAATAAAATTTTTAAATATAGAAAATCATGCAAGATCAATTGATTCTAAAGGTTTTCAAAATTCTCAAAAACCAAATTACCTTCTTTGAAGCAAGCATATCAGCACGTTTGCGACACAAGACACAACTGCAAAGGAGAAGCAGCAACCAACCAAATAAGGTTTACATTACTGGGAAGAAGCATTTTTCTAGAGAGGAACATCACAAAAAGTCATTCAAATTCAACAAGAGGCCTGTAGAATCACAAAACAAATCATAGAACGACTTCTATATGATGATTGCATAAAATTAAATAATTTTATTTTTAGATCCAGTTAGACATGGCGAAGCAATTCTTGCTGATTATAACCACCGCAAATTGATTGCAACAAAAAAAAAAATCATTGACCATGTTGCAGAAAACAACAAGTGACAGTGCTGTAAAAGAAGCATTTTCCATACCCAAAATGCCGAGTAAAACCAACAACAGCTTTCCGATTGCTCCATAGATCAAGAATAGGAATGGCTTTTCCAGTTAAGCCGATGACCTCTACCCCTTCCAACGCACTTGCCAAATCTTCAGAATTCACAGTTGCTTTACCTCCTTAAACATTCCCAAAAACACAATTTCCTCCATAGGTAAGATATACTGTTTCAATGAAGTGATGGTAAAAATAAACAAAGAAATCTCCTTCCATTCTCCGCTATCAAAAAATAACTTGATTTTTATTCAAGTGGAATCGATTTGATTACTTCCATCCAATACGGAACCTAATGAGATTCATTTTCCCCTAAAATGTGTTCGATGTTAGGACGAAAATATAACGGCACGTCTGACCACCAAATCACCAGAACCGTGAAATTCTAATAAATTTCAAAGAGTGCAGGGGCTAACAAGTCCAAAGAATTCGATGCAGAAAGGGGCAGACAGGCAAAAACCTGAGGTTTCCCGGCGGGCGGACGCAAATCGTAGCTTTCGCTGTTTGAGCTGCTTTGTGGGGTGAAGGACCAAGCGAGTGGGGAAGGTAGAATTTGGCAATACGGGTATCAGTCGTGCGGATGCGGAGTGGCGGAGACGGCTGGTGGTGATGGTGGACAGGGGAGATGAAATTGCCGCCATTGAAGCCGACCAAAGCAGCTGAGACAACTCTGTTTTCGGCCAGCCCAAAGATAACATAACAGTATCCTTGTACATTTATCAAAGCCTTTTGTTTTTTAACTTCAATTTTTATTTAAATTTTTATGTATATAATCATTATATAAATTTTTATATATAAATTTTTATTTCATAATTTACTATTAATTTTAACATTATTTACAAAATTATCTACAACTTTAACTCTTCACGTTTATTAAAATTAAATTTAAAACTAAAACTAGATTAAGCAAACAAGAATTTAAAGTTCTAATAAAAATTATATATACCATTATTTTTAATCAACTTAGTTTAAAAATCACAGTCTTAAGTTTTGTTTAGTAAAACTAATAGATTGGGTGAATTTAAGGTTTACATTTTTTAAGTCAATACAATTCTTAAGGTAAAAACTTTTTTTTTATTTCTCTTTTTGACAGTAAATTTTTTTACTTTTATTACATTATTTATTAATAAATATATAAAAATCTTTACAAATTTCATTACAAATGAAACTTCAATAATTATGTGATCTTTTTAAGATTCCAAAGGTCTTGAAATTTCATTAAAAAAATATTATTCAAGCTTAACGTACTTTTAAAAAAACTCATTAAAAATAATTTTTAAAATGATATTTATTTATTTATTAAGATAGCAATCTCTTAATTGCAAATATTTTTAAATAATAATAATTTTTTAAAAATTACCGACACAATGAAATTATTAAAGTAGTATCTTGAGAAATTTATTATTAATTTTGTAATTTGGAATTCAAAATTTTGAAAGAAATATGGACGTGATGGACTTATTGAAAAATTACGAGGACCTGTTAGCAATATAAAATATATATTTTACCTGTCGGCTTCCATCTTCCCTGTCGGAGAGCTGGTGGTAAACGCACCAGAGCAGAAGGACCTCCGAGAGAGAGAGAGAGAGAGAGAGAGAGAGAGATGGACGACTACACGAGGGAGATGATGGATCTCAAGACGCTGGTCACGCGCACTCTCGAGAAGAAGGGCGTCCTCGCCAAGATCAGGGTACGTTCCTCGTCAGCTACCAGACGACTCCCACCTTTTCTAGGTTTTGAATGTCTCTTGGTTTTTTCCACTCTTTGTACGATGCCGATCCGCTTTATGTATATGCATCAGACCCGCATTTGCCGTAGTTGTTTGATTTGGGAAAATTTCACACACGCTTGCAGACAGATTTTTAGGGAGGGTTTTGGAGTGGAGGAGACGAGTAAGGTAGGAACTGTAGTTGGGATTTTGCTGCCTATGATTTCTGCGATTCTCCTGTGCTGATTTGGGAAATGGAGATTTTTTTTTTTGAGGTGGAGGGTGAAAAAAAGGAACTTTAGTATGCACATATGTTGCAATACTGTTTCATTTTAATGTTGGGCTTTTCCTTCATGCTACGACCACTTCCTTGTATCTTTGCTTTGCATCAGCTTCCTTGGACAACTTGTGTAGCTGGAAAAATCAGGATGTTTTGTGGTTTTAGTATGTGTTTATTTTGTTGTTATAAGAAAACCATCTGATCTTTCTTTATTTTCAAATTCAGCATTGGTGTGCTTATGCGTGCAGCTGCTGAATTTTCAATGTTGAGATACAGACCACTGCAAGCGTAAAAATTCTTTTGTGTCTTGAACTGTTGTGGTCGTGTCAGCATTTGTGAAATCTTTGGCTCCTTAGAAATCAGGTGGTCATGTCAATTCATCCATGAGAGAGTTACATAGGAAGGATGCATAGGCGATCAGGAGGCCAACACACATCTTACATGGTAGCACAGCATTAACTTTGGAGTTTGATCCACAAAAGGAGGCATTCTTTTTCTGTTCTTACGGTAATGTACAATATCATGTGAAACTGTAGGGTGTCTTGGAACTTGGTGTCACATTGTTGTATTAAGGTTGAAACTAGCAAATTTGATTCATATTTGGTGAAAAATGAGGCCAATGGACAGAAATCAAGAGGCCAAATTGGTGGAGATGATGAAGAGAAGTTATAATTGGTTGCAACAAGTTGCAGCTTGGTGACAAATCATGTCTATTGAATTCATAAATGATATTATATTCCTGTTCCTTCAAATCTAACGACCATGTATTGATCCCATGGTATCTTTCTTTTCAACTAGGAGCTCACCTAGTTAATTTGCAAGGTCTCTAGACTTGAGACACAATATAGATTGTATCCTAGGTGACTAGATTCCTTGCAACAATAATTTTCTTTGCCTTTATATTTTGTAAGCATATATGTTGATCTTCCTCCCATTGAGTCGAACTAGCTAGGCTGAGTGGATGCACTGGAATTAGTTGAGACATTTGTCTTGCAAAACAACAAAATGAATTGATAGGATTAGAGTCAATTGGTCCCTTTCAATGTTAAGTTAGATGAGTGAAATGTGCAAAGGTAAACTAGGCTTGGATTGCAATTAGTATACCTATAGAAGTGCACTTACTATGGTATTTATACTTGAGTGGCGGTAGTTGGTGGTACGTGGGACCTAGCCAATCATTGTTAGCCACATGGGGCTGATGTAGGTGACATTTCAGCTCTAGTGTGACATTTTTACAACCTATTGTATGTCACATAGGTATTGCATGGTGGTCATATTGTATGATTGAGGTCCATGCAAGCATGCCTTGTTGGCCCATGGGTTTGCTTGGTTGTGTTGGTTCTCATGTTCCTTGGACTAATGTTCTCCTAGGAAAATGATGATTTTGATGATGAAATTTTGGGCAAGACATTTGGTTAAGACAGAAGGGATGATATTGATGGTTCTCTATACTATTAGCAACCACATGGCACCTAGTGGGCTGCTAAATTTCTTTCTTGCTTCATGTGATTCACATCACTTGGGCCCCTTCAGCCAAGCATGATAGGTGGTTGATATAGATGTCAACTGGGCTTGGCCCACTCATATCACCCTAACCTAGCATGGTCAAACTATGTTGTTGACTGACTTAACATGGTTTTTCGAGCGATGTTGGGTCACTCTTTGGTGGAATTAGGTTTGTTGGCATGCCCTAGTATAAGCACATAGATTGACATGATATGGTTGGACTTTCGGTAAATTTGGTATATTGTTTTGTTAAATGGTATATTGAAATCATTATAATGTAAACAGTATATTGTTTTACAAAGACAATATACCAAAAGTCCATTTGCAACATACCATTTCCTAGGTTTGTCATATTGAATTTGTGATTTGGTATACCAAAAAGCATGGCCGGATATAATCCAGCATGTTCAAATCATGCCATTGACTGACATGAAATAAATAGATTGCAATTCAAGGGTCACGTCCTTTTGGTTTTGGTATAACATGACCTAGCATAAATAGTGCCCAAGCACGATGCCAATCGGGCTATGTTGTGCCGAAGTGGCCTGTTGACAGTTTTAGTAGTGGGTTGCACAATTCCACCATGTTCCACATGGTCTACATTGTTAGGGCCCATTGTAGTGGGGCCTACATAGTCAAGTTCCCCACATCATATGTGAAACACCAAATAAATCTATCAAGAGGAAGAACTACTTGTACAAGTTGATTATGGGTTTCTTCACATGTATTTATTCATGAATAGTCTTCATGGATTAGCATTATTGTGTACAAGGAAGATCGAAGATTGTACTTGTGAGAATGCTTGGGAGCTATGGTGGAAGAAGAAGAAGAAGCTAGGGCACAACAGTTGCACTTCGAGTGGCAATAACTCCAACACACAACACACAAATGACAAGCAGATTGGCCCCCCTAACCCCCTTACACAACCTTAATAACCCCTTACTGGACTGGATGAGCCCAATACCGGCCCACTAAACTAATGGAATCCCTCTCTAACAATAAAACATGTTACATCACCCCCTTGACGTAGAAGAGACCTTGTCCTCAAGGTCAAGAAGTGTTGCTGCAACTTATAATAGTCCTCTCATGTCACTAAAGCCTCATCCTCCCTAGTCCACTAAACTTAAACCTAGGTGATTGCCTTCCTTCCCCACCACACTGCACGATGCTCCAAAATTTTACACGGTTCCTTGTTCATGGTCGAATAAGCCATTAGTGCATTTGGAAATGGACCCCACTTTTTTGTGCAATTGAGACACGTGGAAAACTGAGTGAATACAAGATTTTGAACATATGCTAAGGGTGTGGGTGGTTTAGTTCCATACAATGCCTTAAAATGTGAGAAACCGATGGACCCATGTACCATAGTGTTGTAGGATATTGAAATGTGAAACAACGTAGATATGTCTCGAGTGTACGGTTGAGAATTTATATTTGACTATCTATCTATAGGTGGTAGGCTAATGACATGTACAACTGGGATTCTTGCAAATGCATGAGCTCTTGCCAAAACGAACTCATAAATAATGGGTCGTGATCGTAGGCAATGAATTTTAGAATCCCATGCAACTTAACAATGTTGTCGACAAAGGTGTAAGTTACATCCTTCGTCATAGACGAGTGCTTGAGCAGAATAAAATGGTTGTACTTGGTGAACCTATTTACCATCACTAAAATGCATATCATGAAGTTCATACTGATGTCTGTCCACCCTTGTCGTGGGATTTGGAGTGGTTCTAATAACCCAGCTGATGTAGTGTTACTGTATTTCACTCATTGACAAATGTCACACTCCTTGATGTATCCTTTCAAGTCCTTCTACTACCCTTTCTAGTACACATTGGGTTTCATTCGTCATGCAATTTTCTCATACCCCAAATGTTTGGTTGTGGGTGTATCATGAAATTCCTTCAATAACCGCCTTCGTAGGGGGCCTTTCATTTGCTATGATCCCCCTACCTTTGTAAAACAACACTCTGTCCACTAGTCAATATACATTTGGGTTAAGGTGCCCTTCTTGCCATTACTCAAACAATTCCCAGTAAGTTGTTGATTTTTGGTGGGTCTCCTTAATCTGCCAAAACCATAAAGGTGTTATGAAGGTGATGACTTGACATTAGAGTCTTGATTGTTCTTGTCTGGATAGCACATCTACCACCTTGTTACTCTCCCCAAACTTATACTCAATGGTAAAGTCAAATCCCAATAACTTTATTAACCACCTCACTTGTGCTGGAGTATGTATCTTTTGGTTGTCTAAATACTTTAAATTGAGCTAATTTATGTGAATCACAAACTACCTCCTTAACAACAATTGGAGCCATTTACTAATCGTTGTTAACATTGCAAGCATCTTCTTTTCATAAATTGTTTAAAATTTTTGCTTGTCTTTGTATGCGGTGCTTGGGAATGCTAATGGCTGACCATCCAGCATCAACACTGCCCCCATTCCCATGCTTGAGGCATCATAATCCAAAATGAAAGTTTTGGAAATTTGGTAATGCTAGCAGGGGGTTGTTGTTAGTGCTACTTTCAGTGATTTAAAAGTGACTTTCATTTCCTTGTCCCATTAGAAGCCCTCTTTTCTCAAGGCATTGTTCAATGGCTGGGCTATTTTGCAAAGTCTTAAATAAACTTGTAGTAGTAACCTGTTAGTCCTAAAAAACTGCACATTCCTTTGACATTTTGTGATTGCGGGCAATTCACAATTGCTTGGACTTTGTCATCCTCCATGACTATGCCAGCCATCATGTGTCCTAAATAGTTAGTGGTATTCATTGCAAAATCACACTTGCTTTGTTTTGCGTAAAATTTGTTCTTTGCTAACACGTACAAAACTGCCTCCAAGTACTGCAAATGAAGGTTTGGTGACACTATACACCAATATGTCATTAAAGAATACAAGGACAAACTGCCTTAGATAAAGTTTGAACAAATCATTCATGACGGCTTGAAATATTGCAGGAGCATTACATAACCCAAATGACATTACAATGAACTTGTAATGTCCATTGTGGGTCCTAAATGTAGTATTGGGAATGTCATCCTTGGCCATGCGTATTTGGTGATACTTGGATCTGAGGTTAATTTTGGAAAGCCACCTTGCATCACCCAACTCATTTAATAATTCAATAGTCTTCTTGTTGAACTCCCAGTAATCGATACACATGCGTTGTCTCATCCTTCTTCTTGACTAAAAACATCGGTGAAACAAACTTGTTAACACTCGATCAGACTTGTTTGGAAGCCAAGTATCCTTCAATTTGCTTTTCAATTTCTTGGTGTTGGAAGTAGGTGTATTTGTAAGGTTGTATTGCCACTACTCCCTTCGACCTTCCCCTTCCTTTAGAACAATCTTGTGATCCCTGGCCCAATTTGGCGATACCTGCTATGGTTTTGAGAAAATGGGTTGATTTCTTTGTAAAAGCTTTTACACTTCTGATGGATGCTCTCCCCTTTCTACCTCAATGTTGTCCATTGCTTTCCCTTACACCAAAGCCATATAGGCAATCTATTTGAACTCCTAATTGATCACCTCAAAGTCCACCACTTGCATATATTCTGGAGTTCTCCCTTTCCACATGATTGGCCATGTAACAAGAATTCACATGTCATCTCATCAAAATTAAAAGTAATGTTTCCCCTAGACCGGAACCAGTAAGCACTAATAATAATGTCACAACTACCCAATTGAATCACGTATAAATTCAATTAAGGTAATGTTTGTGCATTTGGAAATGATGAAAATTTTAACTATTATTTTCATCATTTTCTAGTATTTCCTATTAATTTCAAATGCATAAACATTACCTAAATAGGAGTTCCCTTTACCATGATCTTCATGTTTGGGCAATAGCCATCACATTTAATAAATGAGCCTGACGTTAATTCCACTTTTGACCCACTCCATTGGCACATTAACAAATTGAAAGACAAGAGTGAGGCTTTATTGAAGAAATTATGAGTGCTCTCCTTATCAACCATCATTATAATATTTTTTCTTGCATGTTTGCCTTGCAACCTTAGTGTATTTGGGTGTTCCCCCTCATTACAACATATAACATGATTTGTAATGGTGGGTCATGTTAGGATTGATTACGACCACTAGAGAGGTGGTGAATAGTGGTTTTTCAAATTTAAATAAATTTTGTACGAATTTTTTACTAAAATTTAAAGTAAATGAAATACGAACGATGAAAACGATATGAGATTGAAAGGAATAATTCGAAATAAAATCGAATACGAATTTCGAAATAAAATAATGTGCGTATAGTCAATTTGATGTGAAAACAATAACAAGAATGTGGAAATAAAAGCACATAGAGAAATTTTAGGTGGTTCACCAACTAGTTACATTCACCTTTAAGCTTAAGAAGCTTGAGCCTAATTTAATTATTATTAAAACTATTACAAATCAAGTATTTAAGGTCAAATACCCAACCAACTACTACAAGGGTTTGTGGTCACACTCTCTAACCAACACAAAACCAATAGTTTAAGGTCAAACTCTCCAACCAATAAGAGTTTAAGGTCAAACTCTTCAATCCACCACTTCAAACAGAGTACCTACATGTGTTTAGGTCGAACACACGCCAAATCAACAAAAAGAAGAAACCAATTCCTTTCAGAACAATCAGAATGAGTTCACTTCGAAGGAGCGTAGAAATCAAACTTTAAGCTTTTGCACCTTCAAAATTTCCTTCCACTGAAGTACGAAAGTCCTTCGAACCGAGTCCAAGACGTAAGCACCAGAGCCGTGAGAAGAAGAGTGAAAATTCGTGAATGAGTGGTGTGTAAAACTGATGAATTGGACTCCTATTTATAGATGCAAACTTAACTTAAAATCAGTTCAAAATCATTATAACGAATTTTAAAATCGTTATAATGTTTTTTACAGTTTTTGCTATATTTAAAAGATTCATTGTATCGAATCGGTGTTTCGAAAAATTAGTTATAATGTTTTAAAAATCATTATAATGATTTTCTTATGTGTCAAATCTTGGATTTTTCAAATCTAATCTTAAGGACTAAATCTTTTCAAAAATTTTCCTATTAAGTGACAAATTTAAAATTTGTTATAACAATTTATAAATCATTATACCGATTTTCTTAAATTCCATAATTTACGAGATTTTTTCTAAATTATTTCTATAAGTAAATATTTCTCAAATTCTTGTCTAAGTGTCATTTTAAATTCAAAATTCGTTATAACGATTTTGTAAATTCGTTATAATGATTTTTTTTAATGAAATTATTTTTCAAAATGTTTCCTAAGTGTCAAACAAAATCAAAAATCGTTATAACGTTTTTTCCAAAATGTTATATCGATTTTCTAGGAATATTGAGTCATATGACTTGTCATGTGAATAGTAAATTGTTATAATGTTTGTAAAATTTATTATAACGTTTTTGGTCTATGTAGGTTTTAATAAGTGTAAACTTATGATCTAAATGAGTGACTTATATTAGTGTCCAAATATTTTTAAGTGAATGTATGTGTTCATGGTTTGTCTTCATTGGCTTCATCATCTTTATTTTTAATTCTTCAAATTTCTTTGACTTTCTACCTTCATATAATTTTTTCATTCATTCTTTATGACTTTATAACTTTGTATCTTGGACTTGGTTTCTTCGTGCCTTCATTTACTCTATGCCAAGTTTGACATCATTAAAACTTATAAAAGGTAAGTTCTCAACAAGTCCTCTGTCGACCCTCCAATCTCCTTAATTGGCTTTAATTCCCCTTTATCATCGAATTCTGACCCTTACAGTAGGTATAACATTTTGTTTTTGTAGATGTAATTGTAGTGGAATTTTTTGTTGCATGGGAAACATAGCCTTTGCTCTCTTTGTCTCTATTCCTCCTCCTTGGATAGTTGGGTTATTTTGGTTCCCTTTGGTAGACCCTTACGAAGACTAGTAGTTGGGCGGTTATCTCTGCCTCCCTTGCCCCTATTCAAACTTGTAGTCGATCCTCCCTTATCTGACTTCGACCCAACTCCTGCCACATTGTAACGGCCACCACTTGCATCTTAGGTGTTGCTCTCATTCCACTACATTCCTCCACAACCTTGGAGGTGTAGTGCTGCTTTTCAACCCTCTGGAACTCCGCCCCAAGCACTATACTCTGCCTCCCTAGCTCTACAAAGCCTATTGCTTAAGTTTTTCCCTTGGGTTAGGGCATACACCGTCCATAAGTCCATTGGTTGTGCAGCTTTAACCTTGAATCAGACATCTGAGTGAAGGCCACCGACGAAGCATGACATGAGGGCCCTCTTCGATTTGCCGATAACTCAAGTGGAAAGGGCGATGAACTCTTGAATGTAGTTAATTATTAACCATAGCTGGAATAACTTGAACAACTCCTTGTAATCTTGCATCAGGCTTTCACCAAAACAAGCGACAAGCCCTTCCATCAACTTTGGCTAAGTAATGACAATCCTATTGCTTGTGAGGCTGTTGTACCATTGCGCTGCCACCCCAACAATCACCATTGTGACCCTATCCTCCTAGTTGACACAATGCAATGTTAGAAGCTGCTTGATCATTAGTCCCCATTTTTCCATGTCTCCATTGCCATTGAAAATGGGAAAGTCTATCTTGAGGTTCAATACCCTTGGCTTGCCAAATGGCCTCCCTAGTAATGCTCAAACGTTCCTTTGTTGTGGGTTGACTCCACCTATCCTTGTTGAGTGGCCGATTGGGTGCTCAAGGCTGCCATCCATCCTTCCAACACTGTCATGTGCTTGTCCATCTTAGCATCCAAACATTTAAGTAGCTTGATGATCGACGATTCGCCCATGGTTGGAGGATGTCCAACAATTGATGACTTCGATACCAAATGTGATGAAGATTGAAGATTGTACCAATGAAAATGCTTGGGAGCTATGGTGAAAGAAGTAGAAGAAGCTAATGCACTACGACTGCACTTCGAATGTTAGTAACTCCAACACACAACACACAAATGACAAATAGAATGCTCCCCCTTTCCCCCTCACACAACCTTAACAACTCATTGGATTGGATGTGCCCAACAATGGCCCACTAAACTAATGGAACCCCTTTCTAACAATAAAACATGTTACATTGTGGTTCAATTGTGCTTCATGCATGTCAAGCTACATACTTGATAGCGTAGGAAGATGCTTTATCTTTACCACATTGACAGCACTGTAGCTGGTTTCAATTCTTATTATATAATAAATGAAATAGTTGCATTGAATGTATGTGCAATTTTTATGAAGCTACATTGTCCTATGAAATTCTGTAGATTTCACTTATATGCAAAGTAAATTTATCATGTTGTTGGATTAATGAATAGTTGTGTGTATTGCACCACTAATCTCTTGAAGATGGTGTAATCCATTCGTAGATTAACACAGAGTATAGACAGTTTCATGTAGCATTAATGCTACCATGTTTGGTTATTAAGGATATTGTAGGGGACAACAAAGCAGTGAATTACATGTTTTTTTTTTCTGTTCAAGATGACAAAATCAGATTAACATATTTCCTTTATATGGGCTGGGCCATTCACGCACAATTTTACATAGAGTAACCAATGGTTTTTTATTTTCTCATCACAACAAAGGTGATTTCTGTTTAGGCTGAGCTAAGATCAAGTGTGTTTGAGGCAATAGAGGAAGAAGATCATGCACATGAAAATGAAGATGGTTTTCCTCCTGCATTACTTGGTTGCTGCAATGACCGTGCCAAACAATTACATGCATCTCCATCAGGTTCATGCCAATCTGCCACACAATAATATGTTGATTGGAATTTTCATTTTCAGCATTGGTAACACAACCAACTAATTCATTGTAATCCAGTTAAAAGGTGATTCTGTTTTCTTAGTGGAAAAGTTTCATCTAAAAATTCCCAAGGTCCAAAACAGATATTTTTTTAAGGGATTCTAAAGCTTGTCGCCAACTATTTAGCCCTAAATCTGAATATAAATTGCTGTTTAGTTCGTAGTTCATGGCATAATTGAATCATCATTTATTTACATTGAATGAGTTAAGATACTTATTTTTCCTGGAAATGATTGAATATTAATGTCAAGATTTTATAAATGTCCGTACTTTCTCTGGAAATGGGGGCCTTTTACTTCATATAATGCTATTCTTAGTTCATGATCGGTATTTGCTAAGTGGGATGCAATACTTCTACACATTCTATCAGGTTATGCTGAAGTATACTGTATAAATTCTATTATAAACCAGTGGTTGGTTTCTGTTAGTCTGTGTCATCCAAGGCATTTCAAATTCTTAGAAATGGATGCATGTTAATTTAAACCCGCAATCTTCCTTTTCTGACATCTTGTATTACCAATGAATGAACTTCATTTTGCTGTTCTCAGGAAAGCTATTAACAGCTCTTATCTGTGAGTACTTGGAGTGGGCTCAATTAAGTCATACACTAAAAGTTTATTTGCCTGAATGTAATTTGGTAATGTGCTTTAACCTCTTGTTTTCTGTCAACATTTTTGAGTGCATTACTTTTTCTGAAACGTCTCAACGTATATTGAATTTTCTTGACTTGTCCAGCAAAAGGATTTTTGGAAGGCTGAGTTGGGGGACTTTAGCAGTAAAAATGGAAATGACTCGAAAAGGAGTGTGGAAAGTGGTCCAATGCTTCTGGATGTCTTGGAAGGTTATTTGAAATATGAGGTTTGTTGGCTTTTTATGTTACAAAGTGGGATTAAGGCATTGGTTGCTATTGTTGTTACTTGTTAGTTTTCTTCTTATTGAAATTTCATCTCAAAATTAGTTGACAATGAGTGAAAGAGTCCATCATCATATAAGTGTAGGTTTGGTTCTTATTTTAATCAATGTAGAATTATTTCGACACTTTCCCTCATTTGTGATTTTATTTATATTTCTGAGTGTCTATAAGTGGATGTATGTAAATTTACTCTAATATTATGTTGAAATTTTATGTCAAAACTAATTTTCAATAAGTAGGCAGGTTCATCATTATATAAGCCTATGTTACTCTTTATTTTAACCAATGTGGAACTATTCCAACACTTTTAAACTTTGGAATTTTCTCTTTGGTATTTTGGAAAGTTTTAGGTGAATATTAGATTCTCATTGGTTGAAAAATCAAATGACACCTCTTTGAAGCAGTCCTTGCCTTGGGTTTTCCAGGACAAGTTGTTGATGTGAAGACTTTGATGCTGACATTATATGTTTTTGACCTTCCTCTCTTATTATCACATTTTGTTGATACTTTTGTTGATTCTTGTAATTGTTTTTTTGAAGATCCATGGAAATCTGTGGTGAATTTTAATTAATTTACAATCCGATACAAGGTAACTTGGCAAAAATCATGGGAAAAGACTTCTAAAAAATTATGAGATAGTTACGATAATGATGACACATGCAATACATCAGAGGAACTACAATAATATCCTATTAAAACCAGCAATTTGGTGAAACGGTGAAAGCTATGAGATTGGATGCTTCAATATCTTAAATGGCCCATTGAAAAATAAGTTGCATCTCCATTGAATAAGCAACACCTCACAAATTTCTTGCAAGTAACAACACTACACCTATTTTTCGGAGATTGTAGATTGTAAAAGAAACCCTAGAAATGTAAAAAGAGATAATCCTGAGCTAAAAGGATGAGGGAACCCAAACATCAAAGTTTTGGGAGAGCAAAACGTAGGATATCAAAACAGTAAAAAAGGAACTATGCCAGAAAAAAAATGAATTTGTTTGGGCTGGGAGGGTTAGGTTCAGGCAACAGGGCATGAGGATCACTTTTGGGATCAGGGAATCTTTGAGACAACAGAAAGAAACCCAACGATTGGGAGAATTGATGAAATTAGCTGAGGTTCCAGAACCACAGAGAGAAACCTGAGGAGAGGAAGACAACCTGGTGAGCAATGAGAAGTGGAGGTCGAATTGGGGAGAAGAAATTGGGGAGATCTACGGGTGTGGAAGTTAGAACAGAAGGTGCCAACAAGGAAGAAGAGATGGGTGGCGACCACTCTTACAAAATCACAGGCAGAAAGAAGAATACCAAAAGAGACAACGGGGTCATCCTCCCCCTCTCCTACAAGGGGAGAGATTGGGAGAAGGGGAGGGAAGGGAGGAAGCAAGGTCTAGAATGGAAAGTGGCAACATAGGAGAATAATAGATGGTTGGTGATCACTTCTAGAGATTCACGGGAAGAGAGTAAGAAGGCCAAAAGAAGAGGGGAACATTCGGAAGCCAACATGAATTGGTGCCTGCAGTGTCATTTGAACCACACTTCTCACAAATTGCCTACAAGTATCAACACTACATCACTCTTTTTGAGATTGTGGATTGCTAAAGAGACCCTAGAAATCTTAAAAGAAAAAGCCCTAGCTAAAAGGGGGAGGAAATCCGTACTCTGAATGTTGGGAGTACATGAAATGATAGTTCATTACTACACAGGTAGAAGAGAGGTTACCATTCATTGTCGGTTCTTGTAAATCCAATTTTCTCCATTTATCTTGTACAATGCCAAAGTAATAAACCAATTTTACTTGTTTTATTGAACATAAATAAACGGATAGGTTAAAATTTAAACAATTATTTTTTCTGACAAAAATTGTAACTTTTACTTGTGAATGCAGATTGTTGCAGTTGGGAATATTTAGGCAATTACGAGTCTAGAGTCCTTTCTTCCTTTCATTATTCTATTAACAAACTCTAACCAGATTACAAACCTTTTTGGGTTCCTTTCACCTTAATATTGCCATCCAATTTTCTCTCACAGAACCTTTCTCAAACAAGAGCAATGGGAAGAAGAATGATTCCTTCAGAAGTGGATAAAAATGATGACTCCAGAAACATGCGTAGGCCAACACCTTCGTCAATTGCTGGAGGGTTGCCTCCATTAGGAAGGTAAATATGATTATGTTCCCTTGATTTGGCAAATCTTGCTATACTTGAATAGTTTTGTCCCTGGTTCTGATTGAGATGTTTTATTTTTTGATCAATTGCTGGAGGCCCTTTCCCCAGTCATCAGGTAACTTATGCTGATAAATGTGATTTTTTTTACACTTGTTCCTTCCATATATTTTATTTGTCTAAATCTTTTAATTCTTTAGATCGAAGATTGGGCTCCTCTGCAACTGGTTATAGGAAGGATGATTACAAGGGGAGATATGATTCTGATGAGGTATTGGAAGATGTAGTTCGAGCTTCCAATGCTTTAGAAAACATTCAATTAGACCGGAAAGCACGAAATCTAACCACATCCTGGAGGTACACTTTTTCCTTTGTTGGTAATTAATTATCCTTTTTTATGCAGTGTTACAAAACTCTTTGTCACCATTTTTTTAAAAATAAGATGATATTGATCCTTGGAATATGATTCACTAATGACAATTTTGAAAATGTTAGCTTAGGTTATCTGGTTAGACATGCAATGTGAACCAATCAAACGCCTTGTCTGGCAAAGAACTATGTATGACTCTTTGAATTTGAATTAAGATTCCATTTCATCTTTAGTAAAGAAATGTTAATCTTTTGTTTGCATGGTAAATTTAATCACATTCTATCTCTTCCTGAGGTCTAATGTGCTGAAGTCATGCCAACTTAAGTTTGTATCTGAGTTCAATTCTGGAACTGCACCAACATAATTCATAAACGAACTACAATTTTTGGTTAGTCAAACTCAGTGTTCTGATTGAATACTGATAGGAATTCTGTTAAGTACTTAAGTACATCTTCTCTTCAATAGAACCTTTTCAAAATTTATAGGTGTTGCCTCATTTTATTTTGCTCGATTTTAGAGCTTAATCATTGTTTGATGATCTTCATCTAAATGTTTACATTCATGGAGCCTCACTATATGCGATAGGGTGAAAACCATTACATAAATATGCTTTTTTTTTTTAGTATTTCGTGCCAAACAATTATAATTTTCCATTTTCCTTTATCTCGTGTGTCGTAGCTTCTTATTGGTTTTAGATGATTATTGTGTATGTACAAGAAATAATTCTAAAACAATAACTAGTGTTTTGAAACAAAATTGACATCAAGCAGCTAGAGTTAGTCCAGGAGATGGATTTGAAGCAAGTGTAGCCATCCTTAACTCTAACCACTGTTTTGTTTCTCATTGTAGGCATGGGATTGATGGGAGTGGATCTATTGATGATGATAGCAAGACAGATCATCTGTAATTTTACTAGCAATTTTGTTTTCTTTTCCCAAATCTCAGTGTCAATTTATGTTTTTATCTTATCAATTTCGATGTGAAATGTGAAAAGAACAGGTTATGTATGGTTGCTGTGATGTTTATTTTCGGTTAGTCTAATCGTGCTTCCCATTAACATCAACCTCCAGAATCTCTTCCACATCTGCACCTGATCTGGTTTACTGAAATCTCTGGTTATGTTATTTAATATCTTTGATTTTGGTGGGATGGATTTGTCTCTTAAACTGAATTGATGTTATCGAATTTTTTTTTATCATTTCTTATTATTTTCTATTAACCGTGAGGAATTAAAATTGAAAATAATTTTGTAAATGATATTGAATTGAATAGTAAATTGTAATATGAGAGTTTATATAGTAATGATGTGTAAGTTTGTGGGAAGTTAGAGTGCAACATATGAGTGTTTGGGACGACAATTTTTGAGTGATTTTTATTGAAATACAAAAAGTAAACTTAGTTTCTGTTTGTTAAAATTGTATTTGCTATGTACTTTTATTTTTTATTATGTATTTTAACTGTGTATTGTAATATTTATCAAATATTTTTAATATTTTATGGTAAAAATATTTTACTTAAAGTTTATATCGTAAATTATGTAATGTTTTAAAAAATGTGAATATTACCTTACTATGAGTTGTGTTTCTACAATATTTTCACATATATGTTGACTTCTATCAGCTTTTTTTTTAAAAAGAAAACATTGAATTTTGACTGAAATAAAATTACATTTTCAAAAAAGTTGCTGTAGTTGACTTTAGAGTTGTTAATCGTGTCCGATACAATTTTTAGTTGTTATGGCTTACAATTCTAACACTAGTTTAGGCATGTGGTATAAAAAAATATTATTCGTATTGGTCAATGGTATAATTTTGATTGATATGATTTTTTAATTAATTTATTATTTATATATATTTAATATTTAAATTAATAATTAATTTTAAAAAAATATTTATTTAATTAACAAATAAGTGAAATAATAACATTCAACCATCAATATTCAAGTATTCAATCTTCAATATTTAAATTTAATTCAATAATTAACATGACAATATTTAATTAACTTAATAAATGAGATAATAATATATATAATTAAATTAAGTTTTTATTTATTAATGAATTACATATTTTATATTTACATTATTACAAATTTACAATTACATTTAAATTTTTTTTACAATAAAATTAAATTACAATTTTGAAAGAATTACAAATTGAAAAATAAAAATTACAATGTTTTAATTATGAAATATTTAACTTTGTGAGTTACTTAGTAAATTCTTCAACTTGATTTTGTTCACGAAGTGCAGCAAGCTTCCAGTCTTTTACACACATTAATACTTCTATTATATCTTCTTTAAGCTTGCATTTTCGGTCATCAAGCGCATTGCCACTCATGCTGAAAACTTGTTCACAAGCTACTGAAGATACTAAAATTGTTAATAAATCTTTTGCCATTATTGATAATATTAGAAAAATCATTGATTGTTGTCTCCACCAATCTAAAACATCAAATGTATTTAAGTTAGAATATTGAGTAAATAATAATGATCGGTGATTCGTTGAATTAAAAGTAATTAATTTTTGTCTAAATAGTATAGGATTATAATTGTATGATAATGATGTTGGAATATCTTCATCAAATCTTGGATTTTGTAAAAATGCCTAAGAATCTAAAAATGATCCAACATTTGATTCTGGTATTGTGGACATTAGTAAAAGAGAATGTTCTATTCTTAATCCATATCTTTATGTGTATAAATCAAACATTTGATTTAATTATTCTTCTATTGTAGTAACATTTAATCCTAAATCTACATCTAAACTCATTTGTATTCCCCTAATTAATTTACTAGCATATCTTATTTTACACTTAGGATCTAAGTATGCACTCAAAATATATAATGTAGGGATTTCATTTCAATATTTTAAATTTTTTTGTTTTATGTTATTTACTATTGATTGGAAAAATGGATATGCCTCATATTTATTAAAAACTCGTGAAATATCATATAAATGATGCAACACAGACAGATGTAGAATAATAAATTCCTGATAATTTAATAGTTGCATTATAAAAAAGTTTTAAAAATTCAACGAAACATTTTACAATTTTAAAATGATTATCATTTAATTGTTGTTGATAATCATCACAATGATGACGATTATACAAAGATATTATTAAAATTTCATATGGTAATACGGTTTCTAACATTAAATATAATAAATTTCACCTATGTTGAACATTTAAAGAGAATCTTTTATGCGACATTTGAAAAGAATTACATGTTTCATCAAATTATTGTTGCCGCTTTCCTGAACTAGTTATAAAACTTACGGCATCCCTAATAAGTTCAATATAAATTTCAATTTCTTTTACACTTATTAATTATGTGACACATACATCTTTGGTGAAATAATTTAAAACCATTTGGTGGACTTATTTTAGTTTTAAACATTGGTATTGTTGCAGTATTATTAGCTGCATTATCAAAAATTATATTACCTATTTTATTTCTAATTCCATATAAATCAAAAATTTTCATAATATTTGCAAAAATTGTTTCAGCAATATATGGATGTTGAATTTTTCTAAATCCTATTAATCTTTTTTGTAAAATCTAATTTTGATCAATATAATGTGTAGCTATAGCTATGTACCCATTCTCAATTCTACCTGACCAAATATTTGAAGTGCATGCTATATATGTCATTATTGTACTCATAACATTAATAAGTTCTAATCTAAATTTATTAAATGAATTTATAATATCTGACCTAATAGTATTTCTAGATACATATTTATATTGTTGACAATATGCTTTACTAATATAATTATCAAAACATTTATTTCCTTCAAAACTTATTGGCAAATCTTCTGAACAAATAAATCTAGTATGCAAGTTTCTAGTCTTTTCAGAATCATAAGTCCATAAACTAACACTACCTTTAGGAGTAAAAGAAAGTTGGGTTTGAATTTTTTTATCCTTATTCTTATTTTCACATGTACTAATATACTTAGTTAAATGACCTATACCGCTAGATGTTTTGCAAGAGAAGTTGGCATTACAGAGGTTACAGAAGGCTTGTTCCTCTTTTGTGCTGCCTACCATAACTTTCATCATTATTGTGTTTTTTGACCAGATGGAAGATCTCTTCTGAGACTTCCTTGGTGGCACAGTTGAAGTTTAAGCTCTAATAGTCTCCATTGATGGTATTACTTCAGCTTCAGCAAAGTTTTCTTAAGGATATCCGTAGCCTTCAGAACTTTGACCTTGGTAGTGGGCCATTGTTTGTGATTTATGAAATGTGATTTGAGTGAGAAAATTTGAGAAATTGAGAATTTGGAGTGGAGGAGATGAGGAGTGAGTTGGGTGAAAAAAGAAACCCAACTCCCTCAATTTATAGAGAAAAGTTGGTTGAGTTGTTGAGGCGGCAGCCGACCGTTTCACTCGGCAATCGATCGCTCGTTGCGTGGAAGTGTGCCACCCGTTGTGCAGAAGCGGGCTGCCCGTTGTGTGGTTAGCCTGTTGTTGCGAGCCACCTGTTGGCCGTTGGACGTGGCAGCCAGCTGCTCGTTGGTCGTTGGACGTGACAGCCAGTTGCCTGTTGGCCGTTGCACGTCTTGCCTGTTGCATGCCCCACCTATTGCATGTCAACCCTAAGGATCCGATCGTTACACCTTACAAGTTGTGACGTCGATTGCCCGTTCCTCTTATTCTCTTTTTCAGTTCAAACGAATCAGACTTCAATTCTTCCAGTCTTTGGTCTTCCCTTCTTCTTCTCTCCTCTTCTTCAGTTCACAGTTTTTCCTTCCCCTCTTTGACTTTTCTTCTCGGGACCCGACTACCGGCCCAATTACTAGGTGGCCAACCCAATGACCTGACGGCTGGCTCAGGCACTTCGGCCCTTCCTCTTCTTCTTCTTCTCTTCTTCAGACTTCAGTTCTTCACGACTTCACTTTTTCCGATCTTCCCTTCTTCTTCTCTCATCTTCTTCAGTTCACAGTTCTTCCCTCCCCTCTTCAGCTCTTCTTCCTAGGACCTGGCGTCGCAACCGGTCTATCGCCCCAATGACCTGGCGGCCAGCCCAGGCAAGGTTCCCCAACACACCTGCTCGAGCCTCCCAGCCACCCTTGCATGTGACCGTTCACCTCGCTTGGTTGCCCGTGCACGTGACCGTTCACCCCACCGGCCGCATGACCCGGCGATCGGTTCCCCCCCTCCCGCGACCTGATGACCGTTCCCCACGCTAGCCTACATGGCCTTCCCCCTCGCCTCCCTTTGACAACCTACCTCGTAGTCTTGTGCTAGACCAGGTCATGCCTATTTCGTATTGGAATTCGTACCATACCGGCACGGTACAAATTACTTAGAGGTCTGACCTAGACACGACCCATGGTACGAAAATTTTTTCATGTTATATCATTGATCGACACAGTTAAAGCGTGCTAGGCTGTGTTGACACGGCTAAGTTGATAACTCTAGTTGGCTTATTTGAAAAAGTGTTTTTTTTCCTTCAAAAAAATAAACTTTAGTGAAAACGTGTTTACAAGTAAAGCCTAATAATTAATTATTAGAGAGGGTGCAAGCGAATTATTACCTGTATGTGTATATATACAAATCAGCACAGCACACAACATTATTTGGTCAAATATAAAAAAATGAAGTGGAAATAGACCTCTGATCAATGGGATCCTGAAAAAATACGAGAGCTTTCGATCTCTTTGTAGAGCTCACGTACAGATGATGAGGATACCAATCGATAAAAATATTAAAATCAACGTTTACCCAAGAGTAGATTTTCGAAGTATACATAGGTTTTGTTTATTTATAAAACTTTAACGATCATATATTTGGTAACTATCATATATTTTTAAATATTTAATAAATGATCATATGATTGATATTTAATCATTTATATATTTTTAAATTTTAAACAAATATAACTATCGTTACATTTGGTAGACATTTTTCAACTCCATAAATAAGAAAAAACAGATACTTTTAACGAATGAAGTAAAAATTCTCTATCATCATTATAAGTGGTTTTTGATTGGATAATAAAATAATATTAAAAAAATACATATTATTACATTATGTTATCTTTTAACATTAAAATAAATAATTTTAATATTAAAATTACATTTTTGATGTTATTACATGATGAAAAAATATGAAACAACTACTTTTAAAATCTGCCATATCATCATTATATTAAAGGAGGTTTGCAATGAAATATTGAAAAATTTGAAAAAAAATTTAATATTGAAATATTAAAAATGTAGAATATTTTTAATTTTTAAAAAATTAAATATAAATTTTCTTAAACTTTCGTAAGAATAATAAAAAAAATTTAAATTTTTTTTTTATTAATTTAAAAAAAAATACAAACCTCATTTAAAAATAATTTTTAATTTAAATAAAAATCATACCAAACAAAATCTACAACTTTAATTAATAATAACTCGAAATTACAAAAACTGAAGCATCGGTTAATGTTTAACAGATAAATAAGATACAGTTGTGTACATACACATCATTGTCCACTTGGTAAGAGGAGAGAGTGATGGGGGTGGTTCATCTGCGCCAGGGCCGCCAGCACGACCAGAAGCATCGGCGACAAGGGCAAAGCTCCGGCGGCCGCTGCTCCTCGTACTGGTATGTCTGCACCATCAAAATCCAGGTCAAACCACCGAACCTGTTTCTTTCTTTGGGTTAATTTGAAGCTCGATCGTTGATTCATATATATATATATATATGAGCACGAGTTTTGTAGGCGTCCGTCGATCGTGAGATCGACAGTTAAAATTTAAAAATTTAAAAACACTCTCTCTTATGCAGGTGAAATTTAAAAACATTCTCTTTCATGTAGCAGGTGAAATTTAAAAATACACTCTCTCATGCAGCAGGTGAAATTCTTTTAAGAGTAGATTTTTTTTAACTTAAATATTATGGTGGATTATTTATAAAATAATTCGATTTTAATTATGTAGTGTTTAATTAAAATAATTTAAGGTGGAATTTTTGTTCACTTAAATATTAGGGTGAATTTTTTTTAAAATAATTCGATTTTAACCGAAAAAGATATTTTCATTAAATATTTAAAAACACTACCTTTTCAATCGATTATTTTCCATGTGTCGTTGTGTTTAATTTCAATTACATTATGTATTATTCTATGAGGAGTATTCAACTTCTGCATTTGTCAAGGATTTTACGGAACTACCGTTAAAATAAAGACGTGACACACAGAACTATAGTTTATGGACCCATCTATAAACGGTAGTTCTGTGGATAAAGAAGTGACACATGGAACTACCGTTTATGGACCGTAATATTTATGTTAAAAAAAATCCACTCTGAAATTTTAAATTCACACGTGATGAGAGAATCGACGTTTTATGTTAAATGACCGGATGATTTCATTAAAAGATCGGCGTTTTAACATTCACATGTGACTTTTAAAGTTAGTCGCGTGTGTTCTAAAGTACACGCCCAATTACTGAACATGACGTGTTAATATTAAAACGCCGATCTTTTAATGCAATCGTCCGGTCGTTTACCATAAAACGTCGCTTCTCTCATCACGTGTGAACTTAAAAGGTCACGTGTGAATGTTAAAACGCCGCTTCTCTCATCACGTGTGAACTTAAAAGGTCACGTGTGAATGTTAAAACGTCGCTTCTCTCATCACGTGTGAACTTAAAAGGTCACGTGTGAATGTTAAAACGCCAGTCTTTTAATACAATCGTCTAGTCGTATACCATAAAACGTCGCTTCTCTCATCACGTGTGAACTTAAAATTTCACGTGATATTCTACGGTCATATTTCATGAACTATATGCATATGTGGCAGTTATTTAACTAACTATATCCATTCACATTACTTGTCCAATCCATTCACAAAGAGTAAACATATTTAATCTAATAAGTTAAACATTTAAAACACTTAATCGAACATTCGAGTGCTAATTAATTTAGCATTAAGTTAAATAATTAAAACACCGGTCTTTTAATGCAATTGTCCGGCGGTTTACCATAAAACGCTGATTCTCTCATCACATGTGAACTTAAAATTGCACGTGACATGTAAACTATATCCCTTCGAATATTAAGTTGACGGCCACACTGTACAATGCACGCGACTAAATTAAAAAGTCACGTGTGAATGTTAAAACACCGGTCTTTTAATACAATCGTTTGACCGTTTACCATAAAACGCTGCTTCTCTCATCACGTGTGAACTTAAAATTGCACGTGACATGTAAACTATATTCCTTCGAATATTAAGTTGACGGCCATGCTGTACAACGCACGTGACTAACTTAAAAAGTCACATATAAATGTTAAAACGCCGGTCTTTTAATACAATCGTCTGGCCGTTTACCATAAAACGCCGCTTCTCTCATCACGTGTGAACTTAAAATTACACGTGACATGTAAACTATATTCCTTTGAATATTAAGTTGACGGCCACGCTGTACAACACACGCGACTAACTTAAAAAGTCACGTGTGAATGTTAAAATGCCGGTCTTTTAATACAACCGTTCGGGGGTTTACCATAAAACGCCGCTTCTCTCATCACGTGTGAACTTAAAATTGCATGTGACATGTAAACTACATTCCTTCGAATATTAAGTTGACGGCCACGCTGTACAACACACACGACTAACTTAAAAAGTCACGTGTGAATGTTAAAATGCCAGTCTTTTAATACAATCGTCCGGCTGTTTACCATAAAACGCCGCTTCTCTCATCACGTGTGAACTTAAAATTTCACATGACATTCTACGGTCAAATTTCATGAACTTATACAAACAATTCAATCACTTGAAATAACAATTTAATCACTTATACAAACAACTCAATCACTTGAAATAACAATTTAATCACTTATACAAACAACTCAATCACTTGAAATAACAATTTAATCACTTATACAAACAACTCAATCA